>JAQGAS010001126.1:0-25255 GCA_034686365.1 Pachymerium ferrugineum | reverse complement strand
CCCTCAACGATTTGCTGAGTTCAGCAGAATTTTATCACAATTTCATGACCTCTGGTACAAACTAAAATAAAATCCATAATTCACAACGTAACGAGGGAAGAACACTTTCTCGACATTTTTTTTTTCATTTATTTTTTCCCAATGTCAAACAAACAGCATTCAAGCTAAGTTATATCACATTTCTATCCTTTCTATCGACAACAGGATTTCACATTTAGAAAAGCGTTTCATTCAACATGAAAACCCTTTTGCAGTGCCCAAGGTGTTTAAAACTATTCACACTAAGCAAAAAAAAAAAGTGACTTCTATTTGCAATCCGTTTCCTGATGCCTGACTGACTACACGTTGTGAAATGCACTCAGCTATTCACGTACATTTGCTGAGGGAGGCGCTTGGAAGCACGCTCAACTTGATCCGACTCAATATTCAAGCATTTGCTTGCCCCGTCAGGAAACCCCACTGGAAGACTGCTGAACCTTGTCTCCAAGATAGAGACGTACACACCTAATACTTGATGCCAAAAAAAAAAAAAAAATGAAGTCTGCAGGGGCGACTTCCGGTTTTCTCGACGTACGGTGTGTAGTCAATAACTCATTCAACTTGTCTCCCAACCAAGTGATTTATGGTTGACCCCGGAAGGATCCCTGACTCTACTAAAGATATGGATGTGCTTCATCCGTGAACTCAATGGTAATTTAAATGATTTTTCATACTACTTTTCCTTTACGGCAGCTGCAAACGTGTCTTTTGTTCTACACAACTAGACTGTTTATCAAAATGTACGCCGTTTTGGCTTGATGGTTAATGTGAATAAATTATTATTCAAACGGATATTATAGCTGCACCGCTGCAATGAATATTGATAACAATATTGAATGCATTTTATGAAAAACTAGAAAAAAAGTTGGCTAAGTTTAATTTCAGTTTGTTTTATTTGCGACGTTGCAAGAAGCAAATGTCTCCCTCTTAAGAAATAACTAGTACTTGGCTTTTGCTTCTAGCGCTCAAGCAGTTAATAGTATCTCGCTGCGTTGTCTTGTGGAACGAATTGCTTAGCAAACGGCTGCTGGGCCACCACTATTTTCATTCTAGATGACTAAAATCCCCTGGACAAAGCAAATGTCTTTGTAAAGTAGGGGACCAAAGAGTTAATACATAAAGATGCATGCCGCGCATTATTTTGGTGAAATAATACGCATTATAAATGAGTCTATGACGATGAAACATAAATAATGATTCAGTCAAACGTTGACCTCAAGGAATTTTAAGTTAACTTAGTTCCTTCCTTCTGCGTTTGCGCCAACGATTTGTGTTTCTCCCGGGAATTAAAGTCTTAAGTTGGGAATATTGTGTTGATTTTCTCAACAGACTTGAGGTGACACTAATTCTACACCAAAACAAGGTGCTTATGATGCAATCTACTTTGTGTAAATTCCACAAATGAAGTGTTTGAACTCTCAAAATTCCCTTAAATCCACCCAGCTGTCAGTGTGTCCACATTTAAAGCACATTGTCTAATTACTTTATATGGATTTCGCATGTCCAATAAAACAGTGAAAATTTAAAGGTGAAATAGCTGTTTGAAAACTCACTTGAATTCTGACATGTTTTTACTTTTAATTTCGAAATGAAAATATATTTTTGAATAATTTGTACAATTTATACAAATTCACAATTTTTGACGGTTAAAACTATCCTAAATTTGCTACGACTTTTTACAGCGGGAATAGTTATTTCACAATTCTGGACCTCTACTTCCATGAAGAAATTCCAAAAGCTGCAGCTGACGCGCATTACACGCTGCTGCACGAGAGTAAAGCTTAAAAAAAAAAAAAAAGTGAACGAAAAAAAAATCAACAAGCGAAGCTTGATTTCAGTGGGAGGGATTTGCGCATCACTGTTTGCTTCTAAGGGAAGGAAGTAGAAAACACTGCAAATATTAATAAGGTTGAATTTCGTTGTGCCTTATGCACAGTACTCACGAAATTGCAAGGGTAGAAAAAGAATCTGTGCAAAATTCTAGAAAGTTGTTTAAGTTGGTTTTTTAACTCAATTACTGTCATCGAATCGAGATGATGGCTACTTTTCTAGTCCTAACTAACCAAACATGACGACCTCTTTCGGCCGTGACATGACATTTTTCACTGCGTCCACTTTGTGATTCCATCGTTGGCAAACGCCCCAAAGATTTTTGTATTAGAAACAGAATTGACAAGTTGCCAACAGCACAAGAGTATCAGAGTTTCCTTGTTTTGCTCAACGTCTGGACCTATGGATTGCTGTCCCTTCCTGAAACTTCATGTTTCACATGACAATGGACATGACAAAACATTCTTCACAAATACTTTGCTCTTTATTCGTGATCAATACTTTCCCAACGATAATTCTTATTTAATCCTCTAATCACTTTATGCTAATCTTAAAACTATCAAATAAAGATGACCAACATATATTAAGTAAATGCAGTCCTCAGATTTGCCATCCGCTAGGTAAGCCATCAACTATTAATCTAAAACTTGAATTTGGACATGGCTATATTGAGTATTTAGAGGAAAACCTCCAACGAAAAAGAAACATCAAAAGGAAAGCAAATAAATTAAATTATTTGAAATGGATATTTGTTTATCCTTACATAACCAGTTTAAGTTGTTAATTTATGACTGCAATTCTCTTTGCATAAATTGTAAAGTAAACATTTACCAAATAAAAAACTGAATGATAACTTTAAATTAAGAGTTTTGACTGCAAACGTGAAAATAAGAGTATTAAAGTGCACGTACACACATTATGTGCACTTCTCAATGTGTGTATCAAGATATGAGTTTATCTAACAACACCAAACAAATTCAAATGATGGAATATGTATTCACATAACATTTTAACCTTTCACCAGTTTACATCAATATCAAAACGCTCGGGCAACTAAACTCCAAATTCAAAATCTTGCTGTTTAAACGTTACGAATAAATCTAAATGAAACAGCTCTTTACAAAATTTTTATTGAAATGAGTTTCTGTAAAAAGCATTTACAATTTAAATATTTCAAGTTATTTTGGTATAAAAAAATTGAAGAAAAGAAAGTACAGTTCTCTAGATCAAAAATTAACCTCCAAAAGACTGTTAAGTAAATCTGCGTTAATTCGCTAAATTACCGCTCCACTAAATACCTACATCAACTTGAAGCACACCTATACATTTTTTATGCTGATTTGCCAGCAAAGCCTTTAGAAGAAAATGCCTATCGATTTTTGCGTAATGTCTAGGGAATAGCAAAGTCTCCAGACATCCAACGCGCTACCAACTTGGCTTACACTACTGCCTATATAAAACTTGTCTCATAAATTAATGCTTATTGATTGGTCACTTTTTTCTTATTAAAGTGAAATAAACAAAAACGGTCTTTTTACAGACGTTGTGGTTAGCTTAGAGTCTTTTGAAATTATAAAAAAATTTGGTAATAGATCAGAAACGTAAACTTGTCAGAATATCAATTTAAATAGAGTATTCGTACTATTATTTAATGAATTAGAAACACATTTTTTGAGAATGATTCCTTAATTAAATTGTAGTTGATACAAATTTATAATTCTATCATAAAACTTAACAAAAAGATACTATGGTAATGCAAAGGGAACACATTTAACTTTCGTGGTGACCTAGTCAGCAAAAAGTTTATAAAATTGATCAAGAAATTTGGTCTGCCCATTCGAGCAGTAATTGCACGACTCACAAGTCAGCTGCAGGCTCACTTCTCTTATGACGTCATTTATGAGTAGCGCTTCGTTGCGCAGTGTTGGATCTCGCGAATTTGCCCAACACCAAATTTGACAAGAGGAACCCCTGAGCCCCCCGCCTTCGATTTTCCCCAAACTCACTGCAATTGTTAATTGCAATGAATAAGTGAGGTTGAGCAGGGTAAAAGCTTGCACCTCTCTCGCAAACAATCACTAACATTGTTTGAACATTGCACTACTTCCATGCGGGGAAGCAGAAAAAAGATGGTGTTTGATGTAATCTGGCCAAGAGCCGCATTACATTCCATTGTACCCTTACGTAATTTGGGGTCCCGGAACTAATTCCGGGAATTCATCTTGTAAAATGGCGGCGCCCACAATACAGTTAAGTTGTATTTCAGCTCATTTCAAGAGAGGAGTCTTGTGTCATTTGTTTCTTCCTTCTGTTTGACTGTGACTCTTAGTGGGGAAATGTGAAACTTAAATTTCTATTGTTCTCTAATATAAAAGAGGAAATAATTAAAGTAGTCTGACTAAATTTTAAACAAACCGGTAAAATATGTTTGCCGCAATTACACTGAAATAAATTTGGGAGCAGATCATGCTATTTCGTTCAGTTATTAATGTGAAAAGCAATGAGTGGCAATATCTTACGAGGAAATGCTCTTAATCCATCAGGTTTTAAACAAAGGGACTCATGAAAGGACATATAAAGATAAGACTGCACAAGATTACGATACTTTAATTTGTTAATTTTGAATCGTAATTAGTTTAAAATGAAAACGTTTCATTGCATGATTTAAATTGTGATCGATTTTTGTGGGCTGAATCCACCAAGTAAATAGTTCGAAATTTCGCTTTTAGTTTTTAAAACAAAGGATCTTAATTTCACATTTGTCTAAGTGAATCCCACTATTTTTACATAACTTTTCAGGGGTCTTGCCTTTTAAAGCTGAATTATAAAAGTAGTTTTAGCAGATGCCTCTTTCTTTTGTTTATAATTTAAATATGTGAAAAGTGGTTGACTTTTTTCATTGCCAATAAATTCAATTGCAGGATGGTTTCTGAATACTTTCTTGAAGTTTAACTACTTCCTTTTCAAAATCTGAAGGGAAATGCATAATTTTACCGGTGAGCATAGTTTAAGTCCTGAAATGTAAAATTGATGTCGCAGAAGAAAAAGTGTGTAAATCATGAAAAACTTTTTGACAGTTGTTACTAAATCATAAATTCTAAACTTTTGATAGATGTAATCCCAATGTTTTCAGATATCATTTGGTCAGAGGAGACAGGCAAATGTCTGTGATACACTATTTGTACATAGGAACGATTTATGGTTGCTGTTATAACGATTTGAGAGTAAACTTTGACAAAACTTGAAAGTTTCTCCAATTTTTCTCATGTCACAATTCTAGCAACAATTTTTTTTAGAGTAAAAAATAATTTTTCATACCTTATAACCGTTTAAATTGTCCACGTTACAAGCTAAAGTCGCATCTCTACCTGCGGCTACAGTTACATTTGGAATTGTTTCAGCAAATTCAGGTTCTTGTGCCAAAACTGGAAAAAAAAATGAATTTTATCAGATTAAAATCCTTGCACAGAAAATTGCACACATTCTTTAACTTTGCATATAGCAACTTAACACATTAGAAAATTCTTTGTTACTAATTAAAATATTCATCTGTTAAAAATTCAAATAATTTCGCGACGTTTGTAGTGTGTTTATCTCACCACCGTCGCAAGAAACCACTAGATACTTAGGCCAGGAGCTAAAGTTTCTGTACCTTTGCATAAGCTTATTAACTCGGAAAAAATTCAAACTCATATCACGCTCCTGAATTCGTTATGAAGAAAAAAAAATTCCTGGTCATACCCGTTTCGAGTTATAGTCAGAAATCAAGTTTCTCCCTTTAGACTAGAAAACCTAGCCCCAAGGTTCCAAGCAAGGTAAACGACGGGCATGTTATAACTTTATGGGAAAAAAGTATTGATCTTAGGCAGGCCTACTGAATAAGTTGGAGATGAATTCTAAGATTGCTGGTCAAACAGGGCTCTCGTGTGTATATTGAAAGCATTACGTGTAAGGAATTTAATGTTTGTATTCCATCTCATTCCTGCCTGGTTATTAAAACCATCGTCTGCCGTGTAATTTGTCATTGAATTTGAGCATGTAGTAGCTGTATGTTAGAAGAATACAGAGCATAATAATAAAGTTTAGACCTTTAGAAGTAAAAAAAATAGTATTTATGCCATTTATAAACCATCCCCATCCGAAACCTCTTCATAAAACAAAATTTTAATATTTATAACGTAACATTTCTTCAACAATATTACACAAATAGGCATCTCATTCTCTATAAGTTACATTTATTACTACACAAACCCCCTTTGAACAAAATAAGGAATCATAATAAATGAAACCACATTTTGATAGAATCCTACTTGTTTGTGTTAATGATTTAAAACCTCAAAAGTATTATTTAACGTTGGTTTCCACTGTAAATTTAATTTACAACAAATTTAAATAAATTAAAATTAAATATTTTAAGCGTTTTCACATAAGTTTGAAGGCAATCTTACTAAAAACGCTGGTTCAAATTGAATTAATTTGCAAAAGTTGGAAAAGTACTGTTTTTATCGACTCTCAAATTAAATTTTAAGCTGTTTAATTGGAGTGTAAACTGGATCTGGTGGCAATCTAGCTAAAGATTAGTGCAAAAAATGTTTTCAAGTTACTTAATTAACTTTTTAACAGATACAAACAAAAAATAATGCATTACTTGGAATAGAAATAAAAATAAAGTTTAACAATAAGAGGTCTTTTCCATTTGTGACCCATTAAAAGCGGAGAAATATAGCCAAATCTGCACTAACAAACCACTTAAACTTTAAGCCCAATGTTTTTCCAGATTGTTAAGCCCAGAAAAACTATTAAAAAACTTTCAGTGTGAGTGGAAAACCTTAAAAAAATCTTTACAAAGACTATCCTTCCACAAAAAAAAAAGAAAAGCATTAAAAATGGCAAAAGCAAAAAGCGTCCTCAGACATCCTTGGAAACAAATCTAACTTTCATCCTCATCTTACACAAAACTCAGCTGGCAAAAATCCCTCAAATAAATCACTGCAGCATAAACTTTTCCGTCTTCATATTTCATTCCGTTCTCACTCTTAAAGATTATCAGCTAAAAGTTTTTATGATTACAAATAAAAATATTTTTGTCATCAAAGTCGGATGTGTGGCCCACTTTTACTCTCTGCCTAATGAGAATCCACGTATTTCCGGCTGTAATTAATGTTCTCCTGGCCACGCTATTATCTCAAGGTAGAGGAGTGTCACAGCAAAGGAAAAATTTACTGCAACATGCACTCTGATAAGATCCTGCTTAGAAGCCTCCAATGACCGTGTGCAGGTATTGTGGAGCTGACAAAAGGCAATAGCCAGGCCATGGCAAAGGGCGACCTCACTCTGACCAACGAATAAGATTACTCGATAAATATATAGACATGGTGCAAATAGGCTAGGAAATTAATTAGCTATATCTTAAATCCTAACTCTTTCCTTCAACCTTAACTATCTTTTGTCATTTTCTCCCAAGACTTTAATTTTTGCTACACTCGCTTACTTCAAATAAATATCAGATTATTTTTAATTAAAGGTAATTTTATCGATTTTTAGCTTTTCAGGAGAGATAAACTATTGTGAAATTATTTCTCGAGAGTTGAAAGGCTTCCATTCCCTCAGGTTGAAAATATAAATAAAAAATATCTTTAATTAGTGCAGATGGGCAAGGGCATGTTTCCAGGACTATTTACAGAAAAGAATTAACCTATCTAGAGGGTTAGTCCCTAGCAAAGTCATTTATAATTTATCTGCTTTGTACAAATGCAAGAGTTTTTTTACATACGTAATGTAAAAAAGTTAAAGTTAGATATTTTGTACTTGCTAAAACAAGCAAGAGTTCAGTTTTCAAACAATTTCATCGTAGGCCTACATAATTTTTTTTAAATACAGATTCCCATCTCGAAATTACCTTATTTTTGATTATTTTGTTTAAAGACTTGAGAAGTTTTTTGATTTTATAAGCAATGTTGAACACTCATCACTAATTAAATTTTTTACAGTTGTATTAATACTCATTATTTCATTTTTATTAGAGACTCTTTTTAAACTTTTTAAAAAATTTGACGTGTTTTTCATCTTCAAGTATTCCAAAAATAATTGTTTACATTAAGGAATATAAACATCATTGGGAAAGGCAAGTGAACTCATGATTTCTGCCGCGCCTAACCATAAACTTTAGTCAGATCACATAAATCTACCATAGCCATTTCAAGCCAAATTAAAAAAGAAATGCTTCGAGCCATTTCAGTGTATTTCCAGCTTGAAATAACAAAATGTTTCAAACTAAATATGAATTTTGCAATTGCTGACATCCGTCGGCCAAAAGCTTAACTTGTTAGCAAGGTCAAATATATTTATCCTTTGCTATCACAGTATTTATTTTAAATTTCACTGAAATGCAAATGAGACATCTCTTGGCTACAAAAAAATTGCTTTTCAAAATGTCTCAAGTTTAAAGGGACACCCAACCCCTGAGACAAGTTGGGTTTAAATAAAAGATTGAAATTGTCTAATAACGTATGCAATACTTAAATTTCTCAATTTTGAACCGTAATTTAGTTTAAAATGAAAATATTCTATCACGTGATCAAAACCAACCAATGAGATCAATTTTTGTGGACTGGCTGGTCCACAACAATTGATCCCATTGGTTGGTTTACATCATGTGATGGAATGTTTTCATTTTAAAATTAAGAAATTTAAGTATTGCGTACATGTTTAAACCATTTCAATCTTTTATTTAAACCCAACATGTCTTAAGGGTTGAGTGTCCCTTTAAGAGACTAAAATTTAGTGTGAAAAGTTTTTGCCTTATTATGAATATTTAATAATTTATTTAAAAATCATTATTCTTTTAAATTGCACACGTGTACTAGATCGTATCGTTTAAAAGCACGAAATAAAAGAAGGAGTGTAAAATCTATTTGTTGAACAACTTTCAAAGCCCGCCTACTACTCCATCTTTATACTGCACTGAACATATTACTGGTGGACATTGCCAATTCTGTAGTGTATAGTACGTTGCTTCCATTTCTCAATGCTATTGAAAGAAAGAAGGAAGGGAGAGTGAGAGAGCGCGTGCAAGCCAATACCAGTTTGGATGAGGGCCATTTCCTGCTGTGCAATGGCACGGCAAGGCTGGGATTTTTGCATTACACCCAAATGCTTGAATTCCCTCGCACTGAAGCCAACATTCTTTTGGCTGGATCTAGAAACCGTTTCCATGTTGCGTACTTTTCGCGTTGTAAAAGCGCCCCTTTTTTTGAATCGGTTTCCTTCGTTGCTCTTTTGAGTGCAATGATTGAAAAGGTATGTCTTGTATGAACTTTTTATTAATGACTTTTTTTATTCTTCCAACACAAACCCTTAAAAATTTTGTGCTTGCATTCACAATGACACTCAAAGGAAATTTCTGAAAATCAAAAAATTCTTAAAATAATTAAACCATTCTTCAGGTTCGAATTAGAACTTTCCGCGCAATAATTGATAGCTTTATGATAATCTTTTCACGCAAACACACCCTTTAAGCGTATCGTCTACAATCAAACATGTCTCTATCAAATTCCGTATATCAGATCAATTACATTCACAACTATTTGTAGACTCAGAGACATATTAGGTCTAACTGATAACTCTCACAGGAAGAGTGCTAAACGAAGAAGACAATCAACTGGGGAGAAGCATGATTCAAGTAACCACTACAACTGTATGTTGAATACAAACGAGCCTCAAAGATAGGTTAGACCCTGCACAGCACACAGGCGCGCAAGCGAATGAAAAAATAGTTAATCAAGTCTCTTTTCAAACTATAACTGTAAAATCATATTCAAGAATTGGCAGATACGAAATTTGCTAGGAATGCAGAAAATTTTAACCGTTCGTTGGCTATTGCAGGCACAGCTAAAAGATCAAAGTACATGGGGGTAATATCTACAGAATACAGGAAGTGGTCTCCAGTTTCGTCTAAGTGCTTTTTCCTTTGAATCAATGTGTAGGTTTGTTAAGTGAAAGTGTTAGCCCGGGCCCGTGAATTTATATTGAACAGTCTTAAGAAAATTCTCTTTACTTGGAGAGTAACATGGTCCCCATGGATTACAAGTTGCACTGCCTAACGCAATTACAAGTGCGAATCATATGAGAAGCTTGCTAGCAATTTTTCTAATGGATTTTATAATTACGAACTCCTGATAACTTTATGGGTTAAATAGACAAGACTGCACAATTTTAAAACAGTATAACAAATAGTTTAGCTGATAATTTTTCAAGGACTGGGTTATTGTAATCAATATATATCCCATTCGCAACTTCAATAGCAAGCTAGGAGTTCTTCTTCAAGCTCAGCATAATTAAACCTTGTAGAATGAATGACTACTATCTCTTTTTAATAGCATCCAGTCACTTCACATCCTAAATTATATTTTACAAGTGTGATAAAAGCATGTTTTATGACGTGTAAGTCGTCTTTTTAATGCTCGTCTAAACTTAATCGTAGTTCTTGTACTACTCTTAGTCTTACAAGTCGTGGCCTTTATCACTAGACTTTTCCAGCAAATTTCATTCGGCTCGTGTCTTTCATTTGAATTTTTCAGCAGCAATTTGTCGACCTTGGTAAAGAGGTTACACTGACAATGAGAGTAGAGAATAGAGTGCTTCACAGGAGAAACATTTGCACGAAATTCATCTTTACTTTAAGTGCAATCACTGTTAGCTAAGTGTTAGAGTTAATGAAGAGATTGAGGGAGGCTGCTTTCCAGTTCATGTGATAGGCCAACGTGCAATCCAGGTGAGTGTTCCTTCAATAGTCCATTCAAACAACACCCTGACCATTTACGACTTGAGGCTTGATGACGACTTTCATTACAGACCAAACCAAGCCAGTCCAGTATATTCATGAGTTTAAATCCCACTATCTTTCAATAATGATATAAATTAGAGTTGTAATGTGAGTATAGGAATACAGACGAATTTGGTGCTTACAATTATGTTGCAATGGCGTTCCTGGTGTTCTGCATTCCAACCGATAAAGGTATACATGTCCAAGCATGGACATGTTTAAAAATGTGAATAAATACATTAGAGTGTAGGAGCAAATTGAAATCCGTTTATAACGACTTTGCTTAATACGACCATACGGATATATTTTTCAAATTTGGGCTCGCTATTGATTGTACATAATTAAACTGGTTATAACGACTCTGGATATAACGACGAAGTTGACAATAGCAACCTGATTGCAGACCAGATTTTGCTAGAATTTTATTTGTAGTGACTATGACGTCACATTTCCTGCGTTTTACTTTCGATGTACATTCGAAATGGCAACTGGAAAACATTCTCGATTGCGGGAGAAACCAGTGATTATTTCACGATTCGAGCAGAAGGAAACAAAGCAAATTGTAAAAAGAGACAGCATAATGCACAGCAGCAGTTCTGTATAATTAGAATTAAAATTAAAATATTTTTCATGTTTTCTTTTTATAACGACCATCGGATATAACGACCTAATTTTGTATCCCCATGCCTGTCGTTATAAACGGATTTCACTGAACTATACTAACACCTGGGGTGTTATACATCGGTTTGTATGTTTGTAAAGTATATAGCTGTCTGCTTACATTATTTGTAGATGCAATTGCAAGCAGTAGGTGTACACAGTCCCTCATTATCTTTGCTCACCCTCTATACACCTGAGGTGAAATTGTAAATTATGGGGATGTAAGCAACCTATTAACACCTTTTAACACCACAACATTCATTTGGGTGTGTGTTTGACTATTCTGTAATTATCCACTTACCATTAGTTAAAGGTAATAAATATAATTTTATCCCTTTACTATTTAATTGGAAGTTTAAATTACATAATAATGTTTAAATAGGAAAAAAGTTTTTTTATAGTTATCACAAGGTTTACGGGTTTCAGGGTTTGTAAAACTCCAGCCTAGATTTATTCCTTCGTCTTCCCCTCGACCACATTGGGCTTGACACGGAAGACCCATAATCCTCCCTGCCTGACTCGATCAATTGTCCTAAATCAGAGAATCTTCGGTTATGGAGGCGCGAACGAACAACTAAACCTAGCAGACTTACCCACAACCTCCCAATATAATACTATTGTTCGAGCCAAATTGCTCGGCATCTCAAGGCTGACGTCAGCACAAATAATGA
Organism: Pachymerium ferrugineum; assembly: GCA_034686365.1. Lineage (NCBI taxonomy): Eukaryota > Metazoa > Arthropoda > Chilopoda > Geophilomorpha > Geophilidae > Pachymerium > Pachymerium ferrugineum. Next base: position 13,231 of record JAQGAS010001126.1, on the reverse strand, counting down.
CCAGGATATGAGAAAAGTAGATCTCTGTTGATCCCTTTGCGCATTGAACCTGACGTCAAATATTTTTCTTTTCATTTAATGCAGGGGATTTTGAATACAATTCATCTTCACTTCTTGGGTAATTACCATTAGGTTCCAATCTTATCTTTTAACATAGTTAAAAAATATGAATAGAAAAATGAAAACAATAATTCAAGTTGAGAGGCAATAACATGTGATGGAAATAAAATAAAAAAAGCTAGTAATGGACGGTATTAAACGTTATGAGCTGGGGCACTTCGGTTGTAGACTCGTAAGAAGGGTGACACTAAGATATAGACTTGGGGTTCTCAAGATTAACTTATGTGTCATGTAGGCAGCCACAAGAACTTTATATTGCATCTTTCCTGATCGTTGTCCTGAGGGAGTCCAGCAAACAATTTCCTATCTCCTACTTCTGGTTAGAATTGGAATTCCCAGGTCTACATCCCCCTGGCAGAGCCTTCATCAACTAAGACGAGTGGAGCTACTAATTACCAAACAGGGAGTTTTAGGAAAAGCAGGCTTACACTTTATTGGATGCCCGAACTTAATTGTAATCAAAGACTAAGGTATTACCAAAGTGCATCTTATTAAAATAATTTTCATTAAAGCAAAACGTTTAACGTTGTCACTATTATATTTGAGAATTTGCAGTTAGTCGATAAATATGAATCTGCAATATCTATTCCCATTCCACTGGATTGGAAAATTAATCGAGCAGTGTGAGAAGTAGATTACAAAATCGGTGTCATAGGAATGAACAATTTTTTGTTCATAAAAGTAATAATTTGAAATCATTATACTGATAAAGTATCTGCAATAATAATTAAATGACATTTTTGGTGTAATTACATTTCTGTGATAACAGTTTAAAAATCTGTGCAATGATAAATTAACCTATCATTTATGCTTCCAAGAGAACTTTTATATCATTGGTGCAGTTGCAGTTATAATACTACAAGGTAAAATTGCGTAAAATAGATAATCTTTTGTAAATAAGGGGCTGACTTCGCATCAGGGCTTGAAGTAATGCAGAAAAGCACCAAACATAGTTAATCAGGTCTGCAGAGATGATTTCATACGGAGCCCTGTAAAGGACACTAACAAGTAAGGCAATTTTTTTCTAAGTCGTTATAACGAGTTAGTATCTCATTATAACGAGTTAGTATCTCGTTATAACGAGTTAGTATCTCGTTATAAGGAGTTAATATCTCGTTATAAGGAGTTAATATCTCGTTATAAGGACTTAGTACCTCGTTATAACGAGTTAATATCTCGTTATTCGTTATAACGAGATACTAACTCGTTATAATGAGATACTAACTCGTTATAACGAGTTATTAAGTCGTTATAACGAGTTTAACTTGTTATAACGAGATAGAAAAAATTGCCTTAGTGTCCTTTACAGGGCTCCGTAATTTCACGTGAGTTGACGCAGTGCTTTTGTTAGGTTATCGTAGTTATGATTAAATTTTTTTTCGTATATTATAAAATAAGATCACAATTTGCAGTCAATCGTAGAGCGAGCTAATTATGCCAATTTGTTTTATTTGTTTTAGTAGTCTTCAAACAAATATTCCACCCACACACGGAAAATCTGCTTGTGGTCAACCAGTAGCGATTAAAATCTGTTTCAGCACAAGTCTGACTGTTTACTCAAGTTTCTTTTACCGAAAACGATGGCGAATCCCTGAACAAGCCATTAGGTTTAGAAAGGAAAAGGTCAAAAACTGGTAAAAGATTATAGTACAGACAAGGTGAAAATATATTGTTGGACATAGTATGACAATCTCCACCACATACATGCATGAGGTTTGATAATACACCATATTTTCATGCATTTTCATCATTTGGCAAGATAGTACACTGCACCTTTATATGGTTTGTGAGTACACCATCTTCATGTGGTACCAACTCAGGATGGTGGATATGTATTCGTTTTAAATAAGGTTAAAACATAATCTTCATGGAATGTGATTCGTAATTATGCCACTGGGGTTTGGTGGAACCATAACCTGCCCATAAAGTTGAGAACTACACTATCTGTGCATGGTGTGCAACCATACTTTTGTCACTAATGGTGTAATGTCGAACGTTTAGGGGTTTGCAAATAGACACCAATTTTACACCATTTTAGGTATTTGTGTGTTCTATTCTTGCCTATTAAGAGTGAGGCTGCAGGCGTAAAAGTGGCTGAGGTATATCGAGCGGCCCATGCAAACCCCAAATTTAAATACCTTAATATCACAAATTTTTTTTACGTAATTATAAATAATAATATGAAAATGCATTGAGCGAACAAAACTCAGGAGGTTAAAGAGTGAAGTAAAAGAGAATGCGAAGAACTTCTATTGGTTTCAGGTTGACTGCTTCAAAATAACTTTACAACGTTGAATAACATAAGAGATCTGGTTGGTTTATTAAGCTTATAGAAGAAGCAAAATCAATGCCTCTTCCTTTAATTTTTCTATGGAAAAATAACATAGCAACTTATTGGCTGAATATTTCAAATTTGCAAATTATTTCTACATTTCATCTGCGATGAATATTAATTCACCACATCACAAATGAAATGTCACACGATATTTGAATGCAGCTTGAAATATATCAGCATTCCAACTGACTTCACGACAGTTTCACTATCAACAAGAATGACACGAAATTCGCATTCCCTTGTCTTTTCTGACAAATGCTTAAACACCTTCTGCCTGACAAATAAACGCCTCTCATTCCCTTTGAAATATTGACAACGTTACCACCTACCATCAAACATATGCGTAATGTCAACAATTGTGAACAAAATAGTGGACCCCATTTCTTATTAAAACCATAATTAATAGGTGTCTTGGGATTTAAACCCACATTCCAAGCACTTCTGTCTCTAATTAGACTTGACACACACCATATATGATGGATGTAGTCTCAGTGGAGAGTAGAATTCGCAATTTCAACCTTCAATGAAACACCGTGTCCGGAAGCCATAATTATAAATTAAAGCAGATAACTTTATTGACTAAGCACGAAAAAAATGAGGTTGTTTAATGGAATTACTAGGAAAATAGTTTTTTTCCAATTTTTTTGTGTGGCATACACATTTTCTTTGAATGCTTTTTTAATTTCTTAAGAGTTTGCAATTAACGAAATGGAAAATTTACTTCTACGAAAGAATGTGATGGTTTTTCTTGTATGAAGCATGTAATTTGAAAGTAGAAAAAAAACCGGATTTTTATGTCTTTCCAATTACACGTTCAATTTAGATCTTTTTTTAATAAAATTTACTGCCGTAATTTACTGCCGTAAATTTACGTTGGCGATAATTTTATTTTTTGAAAAAAAAATCCCCCATTTCAAATTTCTAAATACTTTTTAGTTATTTTCTTAACTTTATGATGACGTCAAAAAAATTTGATGTAACGGTAAACAGAAGACACGAATGTTTATTCTACCCTCTTTTCCATTGAGTTTTCTGAACTCTAAGAAAAGTTTGAAGAATTTTTTTATGGCTCTGTCCTTCATTTTCTTATGCATGGCAGAACATTTAATGATGTAGAAAAGTATGAGAGCATTCCATCGAATTGAAATTGTGATATTATTTAAATTAACTTACTTAAAAAAATAATAAAAAAAGTTCATCGTAAAAACAAAAAAATCGGATACGACCAACGGAAAATATAAAACTTTTCAAATCCACCAAATCTGTTAAAGATTATATGATTATATTTATTCTTGCACATGGAATACTCGTTTGAAAATGGAATTAAGACAGTATTATTGATAACGAGAGTTACGCGAACCTGTAATCGCATTTTCAATGATATCACTAAACATGACAACAGATACCTTTTGTGTACGAATTTATCAGGATAATGCGAGTGCAGTCGACTTGCGTTTCAATGTATCAGATTATCAGAGTCCCCTAATTAGTCCACAACATCACAAATAAAACTGGCCAGCTTCGTTCAACAGAATGAGGTGACTGCTAATTTCATTCTATACCTGCAGAGAATAAAAGTTTGTTCCGGAATTTCTATATCGTTTATAACGCTTGCTATTTAAAAATTAGCAATATATTTGAATTTATAATACTATTGAATGGATTAAAGACCATATAGTACACAATGCTCTTGGTTGTTTTCTCAAAATTGGCTTCAACTACAGAATTTTTAATATGTGATGACGGTCGAGCTATAGATCGAAGAGACAAATCGGTAGAAATATCATATTTGCACAAAACCAGATTTATCTCTGAGATATGATATATATTAGATTCTAACGAACACCCCACATTCATAATAGTAAAAGGTACAAAAATATAATTCAGATGTTTTCGAGAATTTTGTAGTTCAAATGAATTTTTAAAGAAATTGATAATAATTTGTTTTTTTTTTATTATTTTTGCATAATTTTGTAAACTTAGGTTGTCTTATTAAATGTGATTAGTTATAATTAAGTATGAAATAAAATAAATATTGAATTATTTGTCATTACTGTTTTCATATTTAATGAGAATGATGTTATAAGTATGTATTCACGCAATATTAAATTTTCTATTGAAATTTCATAACTTTAGAGGTTGTGCAACTGGGAATTCCATCTCAAATTGATCAACTTCAGAAAGTGTTTGAATTTAAACTCTCATGTTAGCTACTTTTAAAAAGCGATCGTCTTTAAAAGTAATTTATAAATGATTCGTCTATACTCGTTTGACATTGTAACCTAAAAACTCAATCCATGATGGTCATGGATTGAGTTTTTACAAATTTAAAGAACCTGCCAGGCGTTTCACTGTTAACGCACGAGAAACAACGGCATGGAAACTGGTGCGCAGGCTCACTAATCCGTAGTTAGTATTTTGCCTGATCGTTAATAATCCACAAGTGAGGCGAGGTGAGGATTAACCGGTGAACGCAGCTGCCAACGGGTTTCCATCTCACTCTACTTTTGGATTTGAGTAGTCATCAGAGACCAGCGCTTACGTTGCTTCCATTAATTAGAGGTTTTTCGGAGACAGGTGTAAGTGGAAAAATTACTATTGTCCCGATATTTATTAAAATGTCACAATACATTCCCCTTAACTTATAATAAAGAATTTTATGAGCTAGTAAATTGCATTGTAGTAGCGTTTATTTTTGCTTTTTCCCAAGCCATTGGTTTTGATAAGGTTATATATAAATTAGCTCTAATATGAATTTGAACCCTTACTTACTTTATTAACTGCATAATTTTGACTATTAACACCAAGTGACCACCCAAAACTCATCCAAAACAAACAAACAAATATGCCCCGGAAAGCCCCAAGTAAAGTAGAGATGTAAGCGCCATCTATCTAAAATATGACAACTGAGCAAAATGTATCTTTTAAAATTTTAAGACAATAAAATTTTTATTTTTATTTGCGTTTCTAAAATATTCATTTACTTAATAAAAATGAATCTGCGATTGTCGGTTAACCAAAGATGTGCTTAATACATATTAAAACGTCATACACGATCCGCTTTTCGTACAGAAAAAGTATTTAATTTAGCACTGATTCGTTACACTTCACACGGCAACAAAAATTAAGCTGCATGATGATAAAATCCAACCAAAGATTGTGTCGGAGCCCTAAACATGGCAAGATGCCTTCTTCGATATAGGAAATGACGAAAAGTAGAGATGCAAGCTCCCTCTAACCAAAATATGGCTAATTAAAACTTCGATCGAAGGTGTCCCTTAAACTTTAATATGAATTTATGTTTCTAAATACTCTCTCATTTAAAGTTAGGACTGATCGTTAGTTAACCCGAATTCTACATTTTCACTATTTATTAAAAAGATTCGATAAAAGGCTTAATACATTTTATTCAGGCGGAGCACTGTATTAAAAATTCAGGTAAAATCATCTACAGCGAAAAAACTTTCCCACTGAAACTGCAGCAATATTTACTCATTAAACACTTGCTAATCTCTTCTAAGACTATTATCTCAGAGATTTTAATCTCAAGATAGAAGAATATTTTAACTTACAAATATAAAAATATTCCTCAAGTTCTTACTACCGAAAACTAATTATACAATTCCCTCAATTGCACTGGCATAACTCCTTATTATCACAAAACGAAAATCTGAGCTTATCTTTAATGTAAAGTAAATTAAAACCTTTTTTTTACACAAACCTGTATTATTTATTTACTTACTCTCTTTTCTATTAAATTTTAAAATGAGATGTTAAATTGTTGCAAGTGTTGTGAAAATAAACATCCTACCAGATACATTCATTTTTAGCAATGGTTTTTTTTTTTTTACCAAAAAATAACATGCGCCAAAAGTTATTGATTACATTCTTTTCGCGAAGTTGCAATTCAAGTATCTACTTATTGATTTTTTGTCGAAACTTTAACATTAACGGCGAAATGCAAAATAAAAATGAAAATAGAGAAAACACAATCAGTATACAGGATACGATTTCTTGAAATATGTCTACATTCAAAGCATTTGCAAAAAGCAATACTGAGAAAGGAAATTGACAGAACAATTACTGAGTTAAATGTCGAATAAATTGTGTACAAGAAACACTAATTTCATATACACTCTTAAAAATCGGGGTGTCAACATGTATAGTTTAGGAGTGTGAGTCATCGTTATACTGCAGAGCTGTCATAGTTATACCTGTTTGGTGTGCGGCTGAATCAGGCGTGTAATATTGTACTGCAAAGGGTGTACTTTGATGCGTGGAAACGTGCAGTGGACTACCTGCACCATCGATGGTGTATTATCGGTGTGTTTTTAGTCCCTTCCTTGGGTACATGGTCTTTACACTCAAATAGATGTGGATTGACACTCACCGCAGAGTTCACACCGTCTATACTCTGTGCCGGGTAGGACATGTTACTTGCCATGTCGGTTAACGTCCAGTTCACACAATGAGGTGTATTTGAGCCGAACACCACCCTCAAACGTGTAAGTGCAGTTAACACCCCACCCCAGGACACAAATGTACACATTGCAGGGTGTACAAAATGGTTATACCGGCCGAAGGTGTAAGTTCCTAGGACCCAAACGCTGTACATATTTACACTGCAAACCTGTACAATATTTGGGACAAGCAAAGCAGTTCACCGCAAAACCGTACCATTTGACATCTCTATTTTTAAGAGTGTACAAAAAATTTCCATAAAGTTTCTTTTAAGCGCTGTTATAAAAGTAATTTAACGTACTTTTATACACACTTTATATTGTGACGTAACCGGGTTATTATAATATTATAACCCAAAGTCCCATAAATAGCCTAGGACGCCAACGAGATGCTGCGGGAGAAATGAATATTTATTCATTTCTCCAGCTACTGGTTAAGTTTTAACCCACCTGTCTATTTATTGATATAAATAAACAGGTTTAGGAGAATATGAATTGGAAGAATTTATATTCTCTCTATAATATATGCAGTAGTGAATATATTATAGTCAAGGTTAAATTAGAGAACATGTGTATTTCTTGGAATACACATGTGGGCAATAAGTTTGGTATTGCCCAATTCCCCTTGGTAATTATTAAAGGGAAAATATGTTTACTATACATATACATATTTTCCCACGCCTATTGTAATGGGATTAACTGAATAACTGGGCATAGTTAATCCGTTACGCACTCTGACATTTTGGACCCCCGTAGACATTCAAGGGCGCGTCCCCTGATTGGCTACGGGTCACGTGAGACCCCCTGTTGTATCTGTGGGTATAAAAGGGGTGGCGAACGCACGCACCACGCACGCTCTCTCAGTCTTTTCCCACAGTGTACCTTCCGCCTTCGTTTCAGCTTCGTGATCAAGAAGCGATGGGCGATTTCTACTGTGATCTGACTGTATCTTAGCGGAGTATTTAGCGTGCGTTGTCTTTGGTGAATTGTGTCCGTAGTCGTGAGTATTGGCGTTTCATATCGGCAAGAGAGGGTGGCGAATTATACACGTGTGTATAATTCGGATAGGGTGGATATTTGCCGAAACCTTTTAGTGTCTATTTGCTGTATTCTGTATTTCTATTGATAAGTCAATAGGAACCATTTCTAAGTGTATTTTCTGTATGTTTATAATCTAATAAATAAATACGTTTATTTATTAAAATATTTCCCGTCAATTGCCCCTAGAGGCAATTGAACAACCTCATCGCGGTTTATTATCTTGCGGTAATAAACTACTGTTACGGCTCCAAGGTTTATAAATTATAATTCATAATTATAATTTACCTTGCCCCGTTACAATGTATATACTTTATATACTCGAAATCACAAACAAAATAAACGTTCCTGTAAAAAAAGTAAATTTGCTCGTCTTTAGAATTTTCACAACTTTTTTTTATCAATTTTTAAGGAACTTGAGGTTTCAATTTTTTGTTATTATTCCAAGCACCAAATACATAAATAAATAGAATCCTTAGGCATATCCTGTCTGGGTTCACACCTGTGTTTCAAATTATCCTAGCAATAAGCTAACAACTTCTCGTTGTTGTAATACAAAATATACAAAACTCAATTTTCATTAAAAGCTTTAATGTTAGATGTAGAGATGTATGTGTCACGTTTCACAATGGTTGTAACTTTATAACTTTTGAAAATAATTGTAACTTGGACATTTAGGTAATTTAAGACTACGTAGAATATAAATTTCGGTTGGAATTGCAGATCCAAAACCCAAACTAAATTTGCTTTGAAGGTTCAAAATTTATTAAGTCATTAAATATACACGAGATGCCCATCTTCTACCCATCACATTTGCCAAAGCTGTTATTTCCCGTTCAAAAACGACTAAGAAACTTTTCAGTTTTCAAGTGAGCAAATATTTACTTTTCTCTTAAAATTCTCTGCAAGCAAATTAATTTTTTCCTATCTCTATACTTGCTGTCCTCGTAAAGGTTTCAATTTTAATCCTAGTCAGCTTTATAGCTAAACATACCATCCCATACCATCCGAATAATTCATATTAGCTCAAAATTTTATTTTTTATAAGAAAAGAGTGATCAATAAACTATTTCAGTAACAAGTCCGAGAACATTTTCTGCAAAATATTACAAAAAATTTATTTGTAAAGTTTATTCATCAATCAATGCATTTAATATTAACATTTTCAATTGCATTTGTACGCTGTAAAATAAAAGATTTAAAAAGGGGGGAAATATCTCACGGTACGATAGTCATAATAAATATTGTAAAATAATTATGTATTATTTGCACAAATGATGTTATTTTCTCTAGATGTAATTTACATATAGGAACGTGTCATATAAGTAGATAGTTGATACAGCTATTACCTACAAACAGTTAAACACCGTGTGACGAGACAGAGATTTGAGATTCTTAAATCTCTAGCCCGTAGCAAGAACATAGCGTTAGGCGACTGCCGAGGCAACCGTGGAAGGCGACTAGGCGCATGTGAAATAAATAAATTGAATATTTAATTATTTCTCCTCCTTCTAGATTCTATTTCTTGGGTGGGTAGAATTGAAGGCGTATCTTGATGAATATAAATTATTCTAATTTATATATTTACTTTTATTATCATTTAGGCTTTAAGGAAAAATATTGCATTCCTTAGAATACACTTCCTAGCAATAAAAGACGTATTGCCAGATTCCTCTCAGCGCAAGGGATATGATGGTAATATCATATTCTTGTTTATATGTTTATAGCAATAGCAACCAGAAGTAAGCAAAGTCATGGTCTTTTACTTCTGGATAAACTTAAAATTATTAACAAGGCCAGTCTTTAGAGGTCAACATGAAATGTTAATGTTGAAGTTATAACATTAACATAATTAAAATAATATTGCTGACATTGTTTACATACATAATGTTAACTTTAATATTGTTCTATCATAATTAATGAATAATAATAAATGAAATGTCAGATGCATGTGCCCAAAAACCAATGGTCGATTTGGAATTGGCATAAAAACAGGTTACTGATTTCCATTTAAAAAAAGCTGTAATGATGGGAAGACTTTAATTATAACTTGGTAGATCAGATGCGAGAAGCGACCATTAGGGAGCTGCGAGGCGTTAATTCTACTTTTCTATCTATTTTGGAATTTATATCTCATGTGATACAAATTTTTTATAAAATTGTTGCAAATGTTTATCAAAGGACTTTTACAAATATTAGCATTCAAATGATATTTGTGTAAAGCTGTAAATAAATAAAGTGTTATTTATTTCCATTCCCCGGGTCAACTAAGCTTTGTGCTAATTGAACCATCCTAATCCTGGTGACTTTACGTATATCTTGTATAAAGTTACTACTGTATACGTACGGCATACGAATAAATATTTCAGTATTTATTTGCTACCCCGTCACAACCTATCCACAACAGGAAATGTCCCAGGATGCAAAGTTCACGCCATACCACTCCAGAACTTCTCAGTGCAAAACAAATTACAAGTTTTTTAAGTTACCATTTCAAATAGCCAATTTGCCCACTGATTCTTTCCTTAAAAATCTTTAATCTAACATATTTAATGAAAATTTTAATTCATGGCTGATCCTGATGATAACTATTATTAACACTAATACAAATAACATTTTGAAACTTATCTAAACAAGACAAATTACAACGCACTACCACTTTGCATAAATTGCGTCAATTTTATCCTTACAAAGCCTTCACGTACTTATTAAGAGAGGATTATGTTTCCTCCCAGTCAAAACAACCTGCTGTTCCGTGGGATCACGAGCCCAATGTCAATACCCTAAGTGGCAAGCATTTTTATTATAAAACACCAGTGCAACACATCAAATTTAAGGGGAAAAATTTAAAGCTACCTTTCAAAGATTGACAAACACATAGTAATATGCAATATTCAATTAAAAAATTTAAAAATGGTAGAAACAAAGTATATTTAACGACAAAGATAAGGAGAAATCCATCCATTTAAAAGAGGGTTGAGAGGCATTTTCTTAGTACTTTTTTTCATCCGTAATGATCTTTCTCTCAAGCGGAAGCTATTGCAAACCTTAATGCCATTACGACGCTCGCAGCCAGGTCTATTTATCTTATTCACAGAATAAAAAGTCTAGGGACAGATGACTCCCTTGTGGGTAACCCACCACCTCCTCTACTCATCCGTAGGCCTAATGCGATCCTGATTGACCTTCTTGGTATAATCTAAAAAACGATGAGGCTTTCAACATCTGTCAGTGTCAAAAATCCTTCTGCTCAAAAAAAAATTGCGGATAAAAATCCAACAAGTAATAATCTAATGCTGTTCAAGTTTGAACTACATAATATGGAAAAAAAAAAGAATTATGGGACAGTCAACAGTGAGATTTTATACAAACTCAAAGCATGGTGACCTTCTTTTCATTCTTGATTAAATTTAAATTTCTCTTAATAACGTGAAAATGGAGTTGGATAAAATAAAATATTTACGCAAGGACAATTTTTTAAATGATGTAACAAACAAGAGACATTTAAAAAAAAAATCAAGGGTGATGTTATTTACCTGTACAAGTACAAAACACTTGTTCCTGTATACCTATACATAATAGATTATTACGTCAACCATTGGTAAGTATAAGTGAATGTGTATATACCACTGATGACCCATAAAGATGCACATGTCTATCTATAATTTTCAGATATATAAAAGAAGGTAGAACCATCGCCTTGGTAAAGACTACCTCAAAAAGTACACAAGGTAAGATACATCATTATGGTAACCAATCACTAAATCATACTCTAAATATTAATTGTAATGAATGCCAACTTAGAATATGGTATTCGCCATGTTTGTTTTTAATAAAAATGTTTCAAAAAAATTTTCACGCTCCAGCTCGGTAAGGAACCCAACTCGCACCTTTTCCCTATTCACGGGTCGTTTGCACTAGCATAGCATCTGCTCTCTAGTCTGTACTCTAACCAACGCTTGGGCTGACGTACCCAACGAGGCTTTTTATACATTGGTATTGTCTTAAATATTTCAAACCTAATACGTACAGTAAGTGGAAAAATCAAAAGGTTTGCTTTTAAAGGTCAAACTCGGTGCAAACAAACACCCAATTGAAATAGGTACAAAGCAATAAAGCGTCATACGTTCATTAATTATTTTCCAAAGAGATTAAATATTCAAAGTTATTTATTAATTTAATTTAATTTAATTTGAAAAAAGAAAACCGCAAAGTAGAAAATTTGCGAAAGGTGAAAAAAAAATTCAATGGATGCAGAAAAGGTAAATCTTACAAGGGTCACAGGGTTGTAACTCATCTCCCTCTACATTGCGGCTTTATTTTTTTTCTTCTTCTACATTGACTGTTTCCCATTGTGTAGAAAAGTCAACTCGTTTTGAACGTAATATTATCTTTCGCACCTCTTGAAGAGCCTAATAATACAAATTAACTATGCAACTAATTTACATTTTTATTTTTTTGAGTGAACACACCTATATTTGCAATTTGGAGAAATTTATTGAAATCTTCAGATTTTCAAAATTTTAATGCTCGCAAAAATTGAACTGTAGCAGAGTCTCAATTTTATATTAAGTTATGTAGGTTCAAAAAGAGAAGCATAATGTTGAAAACAAACCTTTTTGTAACAAATGGGCATTTTTTTGTGCATTTCTGTGCTGATAGCACCCTATAACCCAACACATACACATGTACTACATAACCGCAAGGGATACGTTAGTATAGAAAATCCTGTCTTCAAACAAATACTGGATTTGGAGAGGTTTACATCCTTTTTGTGACAAACGTTTTCCAACTTGGAATAATCAACCACCCACTATTAAATGTGCAATAGCACTTTACATTTGAGCTAACCTTCGAAGTCTCATTTTAAACCCATTTCAAGCAACCGTTTTTTTGCACCCATTTTTTTATTCCCTCTTTGGAATACTCTTTCTATTTCTATTTTTTTACTTGAATCATGATTGGTCGAGGCGTAGCCTGGCAACGGGTTCCTAATGCGCAAGTTATGCTGATTATGGTGGAAGGAGAGTGGTTGTGCGCAATCCTGATTTGCTGTGGTATCCATGGAAACAAGAGGTGAGAAAAATTGTAAAAGCAAGGAGAAAAGCAATGTAAAGGAAATGTCACTTTACTCTAAGAACGGTTTTTATTCTGTTCTGCTTAAGAATAGAAAATTTTTTTTCCACTTACATTTTTCAATTTAATAAACATATTCAATTCCGCATGTTTTTTTATTCATCATTTTCAATGAAAAGAGTTAAAGGCTAGTAAAAAAAAA
>JAQGAS010001125.1:0-25255 GCA_034686365.1 Pachymerium ferrugineum | reverse complement strand
ATGTAAAGAAAGCAGACGAATCTAACAAGAAGGTAGATGGATCAAAAAAGAAGGTAGATGGATCAAAAAAGAAGGTATTTATTAAATAAGTAATTAAAAATAAAAAATTTTTAAAAATGAATTTTTATGTTTGTAGGATGGTGGTTCTCAACTTGTAAAGAAAGCAGAAGATGGATGTCAAGGTGTAAAAAGCGTGGAATCTAGTCCAATAAAGACACTGAATGTGAGTGTCTTTAAACCATAATGTTACGTTTGAATAAATAATTGATAAAAAATGTTATATACTTAGCAGCTCGTCGAATTACTGCCGGGAAGTGATATTTGGATTTCTCACCCACAAAAAATTGTTCTTCAATTAGAGGCCCAGAATGGCCCACAAAAACTTATCAGAAGGATGTTGGAAACGTTTTTCTCCAAAACATCACTCCAAAACATGTCAGCGTGTGGTACAAAAAAGTCAGTTGCGGTGCCACAAAAAATAAAGGAAGCAATGTTAAGTATGTATATTTATACATTATTTTTATTATACAATATCATAATTTTTATAATTTTTTCTAGTTTTCATAAAGAAATATTGTACTAAAGAACAGACGGACAATTTCACTTTAAAAACTCTTAATAAAACAATTAATGTGAAATGTTCAATTGCACGGGCTACCCTAAAAAGGCAAAAGGAAAAGTGTGTTGATGAAGATGATAACAGAGATGAAGATGACAACAGAGATGAAGATGACAACAGTGATGAAGATGACAACAGTGATGAAGATGACAACAGTGATGAAGATGACAACAGTGATGAAGATGACAAGAATGATGAAGATGATTAGAGTCATGAAGACTAAAGAAAGTGAAGACAGCTAGTTTTTTTTTATATTTGTATTTGTTTTATTTCTTGTTGTTCTCAAGTTTAAGTTATTAGGAATTAAAACCTTTTAAACTTTAGGACTGACTAATTCATTCTTTATCTACAATCTGAGTGACTGGCTACACTCACCTTAATCTTTTTTACTTGCATGGTCTATATTAATGACATGCAAAAATATCTTCAAAAAGCTCTAAAAATGACCAGAAAATAACCAATAAAACCCTGAAAATGACCAAAAAAATGCTGGAAATGATCAAAAAAATGCTAAAAATTACTAGAAAATGACCAAAAAAATGCTAAAAATGATCAAAAAAACCCAGAAAATGACCAAAAAAATGCTGGAAATAATCAAAAAAAACCTAAAAATAACCAGAAAATGACCAAAAAAATGCTAAAAATGATCAAAAAAACCCTGAAAATAATCAAAAAATAATCTAAAAATAGTTTTCATTTTAGTCATCATGAAGTTATTGAAGTAACTTGACAATGACTAAAAAATGACTAAAAAATGACTAAAAAATGGTTAACTTTTTCTGTACGGGAACACTTCACCTTTATCTGTGCTCAATGTAAAAGTGGAAAAGAAAGCTTAAACCACATTAATTCTTTACTTTGTAGGCGAATTCAGGCCTGTTAAATAAAATGAAGTATTCTAAATTTGATCATTCTTTGATTATTTTGTAATCAGAATTTCACCATATCATTTTCCCATCCTTTTGTAGCCATTGCTGTTCAGTGCACTGATCACCTGGATTTGTGATTACTGGTTTATGATTGCAAAATGGTCACAAAATGATTTAAACAGTGATCTTTTGATCATATTTTAATCATTTTATCAGGAGATAATCAGAATATGGACTGATCAAAAAAACTGACCATATGATTAAAAAATGACCAACACATGGTCAAATTTTTTTTAAGGATATAACGAAATAGACTAACAGTTATTAAAGTAACATCCAACAAAATCTACATCTAAGAAGAAATGACTTGCACCAGATTTAATAACTTAACCGTGTTTGGCTGTCAGTTTTCCTGGAAGTTCATTCAAACCAGTTATTTACTTTACTCATAAAAACAGCCAATAAGGACAAGAGAATGAGGAAGTTACACAACTTCTAGCAAATATAAAAGGGAAAGGAATTCAAAGTCATTACCATTGCTATTGAACAACTGCAATGTCCTGTTTCACGCTTCTTTTCCTCTTTGGCTTATTGCCCCTAGTTTGTTACTGCGATATCAGTTATCTTCACGATGGACCATGCCCTAGACCACCACCTGCAGTGGAAATCAAGTCACCAAACTCGGTAAACCTTATGATCTTTACTAATATCTAATTTATAAACCAGAAATACTTTTCATTTAGTTAACAGGTATATGGTACGTAATAACCAGCAATTACGAATTGGTCAAAGAATCTGCTACGGAAAAAAGATGTAGTACTGAATTTAATGTAACGTACATAGACGGTGCTTTTGAAACAGAAAATAGTTACGTGGACTCTAATGGGTGAGTTTAATCACTTAAACTGCCGTGATTGGGTTTTGTCTAGTTTAGTTTTACTGATAGTTCTGGGGTTCTGAAGAAGCTTTTTACACCTATTGATGGCCAACCAGGACGGTACCTGGCAAATATACCGAGTCAATAAATTATTCAATCGGTTCGTTTTGGTTTTTTTTAAATTTCGTATTGTACCCACAGGTGTTGATGGAGGTTGGGTGAGTAACGTATGGATTTATACACTAGTCGCTTATGATGATGACGTGTTATTGGATTATGCGTGTAAACCGGTAGAATCAAAACACAAAAGTAAAATTTACATAATAAAATACAAAAGATTGAATTATTATATTTTTGTTTTTCTAGGTTTCTACCGGGTTTTTAGCCGTGACCCATCAAGGTTCAAGGATAAAGTCAGTGAAATGAAGCTAATTGCAAATAAGTACGATGATAACAGAGAATTCACCGATTATAAAAATGGACACTGTTAAAGAGTCGGATGTTTGAAGAGTTTGTGT
Organism: Pachymerium ferrugineum; assembly: GCA_034686365.1. Classification (NCBI taxonomy): domain Eukaryota; kingdom Metazoa; phylum Arthropoda; class Chilopoda; order Geophilomorpha; family Geophilidae; genus Pachymerium; species Pachymerium ferrugineum. The sequence continues at coordinate 22,372 of JAQGAS010001125.1, read as the reverse complement.
GTATAAATTCTTTGTTATTAATTTCTTGGGGGAACCCAGTGAAAAGTAGCTGCAGTTTATGGGAAAAACTGGTAAAACTGCAGATTTTTTTCATTGAGAAGACAATATTATGGAATCCAAAGTTTCAATCACTTGCACGTTTATGTATACTATCCATGAAATCCTTCAATCAAATTTAGTAATAATTATTCACTAAAGCTCCAAGCCAGAATGTGCTAATTACAGTTAATAAATTTAAGAATTTGATCTTTTCTTGTACTGCTAACAAACTCTTTCCTAAATCAGTTATTAAACTCTCACTGATCACTCCTGATGAGCAAATATATTTCATCTTAACCCAACTAAAAATCTTATCACGAAATGAAAATCTTTATATCACAGTCAGTCGAATTGTAAATGCGTCACTTGTAGCTCATAACACGGCAGTTCGTTCTGTGTCATCACACTTTCATTGACAGAATTCTAATCTCTTCCTTGTTACAAGTTTCTTAGAACTTAGATAATATCAAATAATTTCTGTAACGCCAACTCGAGAATGAATAACACAAAAATTACAAATAAATATTTAAAAATTTTGAGTTGAAATGATCATAATATCAATTATGCCACCTAAAAAAAGTTTTCTTTTATTTTGTTTGTAAAAAAAAATTAAAAATTTCTGCCCTTTCATTATCAAATAAAATAAAAATAATAAATAAATAAATAAAAAAAAAAAAACAAATTTATAAGTCCTGTATTGATTTTCCAATTAGATAACTGTAATTGATTATTACGCATTCAGTTTATACCACAGTCAAAATGAACATTTTGGTGACATTAATAATCTTTTACTACACAAACAGAAGATACAAAACCTAATTTTAACGTTTAAGTAATGACTAAGACTGAATTTAATAACTCCTGTTTGTAATTCATGCAAATTTTCTCTTTTTTTGTCCCTGACTTTCCTTTGTCCTAGGTTCAGATTCCCAAAATTTATTTTTAAACATTTTGAACTTAGGTGCTCATACCTACGTAGAAGTTGAAATTCATAATCCTGAATATTACCCCAAAGTAAACATAACATAACCTTATCATTAAATGGTATCACCAAACTGGACTTTCAGACTACAAAACCACTCAACTTGTGTACCAATGGATTTTTAGCCTAGGCAATCCTACCGCTTTTGGAAAATTTGAAGGCCAATTCGCCTTTTTATCTCGCTATCTCTTCGTCTTTTTTATTACACAAGGAATTTTACCCAAAATAAAGCGTACTAAACTTACAGCGTATTAAACTTTCGAAGCGTAGCTCCTGACCTGAACGGACCGTACATATCCGGGTGTCTATATCGTGTTAAAGTAGTATCCAGCAAAACAAACATGCATGTATTATGTAAGTTTTTATACTTTAGTTTTAGGTTTTATCCAGTTTTACTAATAGTTATTTTTATTAAAGCGCCAGGCAAGAATATGCTGGTTACAGTTAACAACTTGCCCGCGTCTGAAGAATTTAAAATTTCTTGCAATGCTGACAGACTCTTCTTTGAACAACGTTTTAACGTCTCACTGACCACTCCATACAATCTTAACCCAATTGAAATCTTATCAAAAAATGAAGGTCTTTATGATACTGCAGCCAGTCAAACTGAAAACTCGTCACTTGTAGTTCATGAGACGGATATTGTTTGTATCGTTACCGTTCCACTAATGGAACACCTTCAAATTTCTAATTATTCCGATTATAATGTATTAATTTAGTTTCTCCTGAATAAATTAATTAAACAAAATTAACTGCTGAATACCTAACACTTATTAAAGTAACATCCAACAAAATCTACATGTTCACCAAATTTAATAGTTGAAGCAACTTAACCCTTGTTTGACTTTCAATTTTCCTGAAAATCCATTCAAACCAGTTCATGGAACTATTTTCCTTACCCATAAAACAACCAAAAAGGACAAGAGAATGAGGAAGTTACACAACTTCTAGCAAATATAAAAGGGAAAGGAGTTTAAAGTCATTACCATTCACTTTTTGGCTTATTGCCACTAGTTTGTTATTGTGATATCAGTTATCTTCATGATGGACCATGACCTACACCACCGTCTGAAGTAGAAATCAATACACCAAACTCAGTAAATATATTGATTACATAAACCCAGAAATATTTTTGATTTCAGTTAATAGGTATATGGTATACAATTTCCAGTAATTATGAATTGGTCAAAGATTCTTCTACTGAGGTCAAAGATTCTTCTACTAAAGTCAAGGATTCTTCTACTAAAGTCAAAGATTCTTCAACTGAAGTCAAAGATTCTTCTACTAAAGTCAAGGATTCTTCTACAAAAGTCAAAGATTCTTCAACTGAAGTCAAAGATTCTTCTACTAAGGTCAAAGATTCTTCTACTGAAAAAATGTAGTGATGAATTTAACGTTACATTTAAAGACGTTGTGTTTGAAACAGAAAATCGGTATATAGACCCCATTTGGTGAGTTTAATCACTTTAATTGATTTTAACCTTTTAAACTACAGTGATTGAAATTTCATTGACAGTTCTGGACTTCTGAAGAAGCTTTTTGTACCTACTGAAGACCAACAAGGACGAAGGACGATACCAGGCAAATATACTATGTCAATAAATTATTCAATCACTTCAATTGGTTTTTTAAATTTCGTTTTGTACCCACGGGTGGTGATGGAGGTTGAGTGAGTAATGTATGAATTTATACACTAAAGTCGCCCGTGATGATGACGTGTTTTTGGAGTATGCGTGTAAACCGGTAGAATCAAAACACAAAAGTAAAATTTATATAAGAAAATACAAAAGAATGAATTATTAGATTTTTGTTTTTCTAGGTTTCTACCGGGTTTTAAGCCGTGACCCATCAAGGCTGAAGGATAAAGTCAGTGAAAGGAAGCTAATTGTAAATAAGTATGGTTATAACAGAGAATTCACTGATTACAAAATTGGACACTGTTAAAGAGTCGGATGTGAGTTTGTGTATATAAAACATTTTTTTTATAACTAGTTCTTTGTCATTAATGTTTCTTGAGAACCCAGTGAAAAATAACTGCAGTTTATGGTAAAAATCTGTGGTAAAACTGCAAATTTTTGTGGGATCCAAAGTTTCAATCACTTGCACGTTTATGTATACTACCCATGAAATCCTTCAATCAAATTAGTAGTAATTATTTACTAAAGCTCCAGGCCAGAATGTGCTAATTACTGTTAATAAATTTAAGAATTTAACTTTTCTTGTACTGCTAACAGACTCTTTCCTTAAACCAGTTATTAAATTCACACCGATCACTCCAAACGAGCAAACATTTCATCTTAAACCAACTAAAAATCTTATCACGAAATGAAAATCTTTAAGATATCACAATCAGTCAAATCGTAAATGCCTCACTTGTAATTCATAACACGATAGTTCGTTCTGACATCACACTTCCATTGACAGAATTCCAATCTTTTCCTTATTACAACTTTCTTAAAACTAAGATAATACCAAATAGTTTCTTTAACTATTTAACTTGAGAATGAATAATACAAAAATTACAAATAAATATCTAAAAAAATTTGAATTGAAATGATCATAATATCAATTATGCTTCCTATAAAAAGTTTTCTTTATTTTATTTGTAAGAAAATTAATATTGCTGCCTTTTCACTATAAAAAAATCAACTTTATAAGTCTTGTATTAATTTTCTAATTAGATATCTGCAATTGATTATTACTCATTTAATTTATACCAAAGTCAAAATGAAAAGATTTTGGTGGCATTAATAATCTTTTACTACACAAAGAGAACATAGTTTTAATGTTTAAGTAATGGCTAACACTCTAGATTTAATAACTCCTGTTTGAAATTCATTTAAATTTTATCCTTTTTTTCCCTTGACTTTTTTTTTGTCCAAGGTTCAGATGCCCAAAATTTAATTTTAAACATTTTCAACTTAGGTGCTCATGCTTAAAAGTTGAAATTCAGAATCTTAAATATTACCCCAGAGTAAACATAACATAACCTTATCAAAAAACGGTATCACCAAACTGGACTTTCAGACAACAAACCACTCAACTTGTGTACCAATGGGTTTCTAGCCAAGGCTTTAGAAGAAGAAGAAGAAGAATAAGGCTTAACGCCGCAAAGCAAGGCGCCGCAAGGCTTTAGGAATATTTTGAGGTCAATGGGCTGTTTTTATCTTGCTATCTCTTCCTATCTTTTATTACACAACGATTTTAACCAAAAATAAAGCGTATTAAACTTACACCGTATTAAACTTTCGAAACGTAGCTCCTGACTTGAACGGACCTTACATACCAGGGTGTCTACTCGTGTTAAAAGAAGTATCCAGCAAAACAAACATGCATGTATTATGTAAGTTTTTATACGTTAGTTTTTTATGTTTTATCCAGTTTTACTATAAGTTATTTTTATTAAAGCGCCTGGCAAGAATATGCTGGTTACAGTTAACAACTTGCCCGTGTCTGAAGAGTTTAAAATTTCTTGCAATGCGGACAGACTCTCCCTTGAACAATGTTTTGACGTCTCACTGACCACTCTATACAATCATCTTAACCCAATTGAAATCTTATCAAAAAATGAAGGTCTTTATGATACTACAGCCAGTCAAACTGAAAACTCGTCACTTGTAATTCATGAGACGGATATTGTTTGTATCGTTACCGTTCTAGTAATGCAACACCTTCAAATTTCTACTTATTCCGATTACAATGTATTAATTTAGTTCCTCCTGAATAAAAAAATTAATTACGTGCTTTACAATAAATTGAATATCTAACACTTATTAAAGTAACATGCAACAAAATCTACATGTTCACCAAATTGAATAGTTGAAGATTTCCCTGAAAATTCATTCAAACCAGTTCATGGAACTATTTTCCTTATCTATAAAACAAGCAAAAAGAACAAGAGAATGAGGAAGTTACCCAACGTCTAGCAAATGAAAAAGAAAAAAGAGTTCAAAGTCATTACCATTCTCTCTTTGGCTTATCGCCACTAGTTTGTTATTGTCATATATTCATGATGGACCATGCCCTGCACCACCGTCTCGAGTAGAAATCAAGTCACCAAATTCGGTAAATATATTGATTACATCTAATTTATAAACCCAAAAATATTTTTCATTTCAGTTAATTGGTATATGGTATACAATTTCCAGCAATTATGAATTGGTCAAAGATTCTTCTGCTGAAAAAATTTAGTGCTGAATTTAACGTTACATTTAAAGACGTTGCTTTTGAAACAGAAAATTGTTATGTAGACCTCATTTGGTGAGTTTAATCACTTTAATTGATTTTAACCTTTTAAACTACATTTATTGAAATTTCATTGACAGTTCTGGACTTCTGAAGAAGCTTTTTATACTGAAGACCAACCAGGACGATACCGGGCAAATATATTAAGTCAAGAAATTATTCAATTACTTCAATTGGTTTTTTAATTTCGTTTTGTACCTACAGGTGGTGATGGAGGTTGATTGAGTAATGTATGAATTTATACACTAAAGTCGCCCGTGATGATACAGTAAAGTGTTATTGGAATACGCGTGAAGAATCATAGCACAAAAGTGAAATTTAACAGAACAAACACAAAAGAATAAATTATTGAATTTTTTTGTTTTTTGTTTTTTACTAGGTTTCTACCGGGATTTTAGCCGTGACTCATCAAGTTTCAAGAACAAAGTCAGTGAAATGAAACTGAATGCGAATAAATATAGAGACAACAGAGAATATATATTCTGTTATATAGCTGGACACTATTAAAGAGCCGGATGTTCGAAAAGTTTGAATATATAAAACAGTAGTTATTTGTTAGTATTGTGTATATTTCTTGGGGAAATATAACTGTGGTAAAACTGCAGATTTTTTTCTTTGAGAAGACAAAATTGTGGGATCCAAAGTTTCAATACTACCCATGAAATCCTTCAATCTTTGGAAAATTGGTCTGAAGGTGAAAGACCAATTTTACCATTCACGTATTAATTTTCTAAAATCAATTTTACTATTCAAGTATTAATTTACTCATCAGATAACCATCATCTAATTAGACACTCCACATTCAGCTCAGATCAAAGAATTAGACACTTCATATTTAGCTCAGACCAAAGGCAAAATGAAAATTTTGGTGGCATTAACAGTCTTTTACTGCACAGTAAATTCACTGTATAAAGGTAAGATATAAAACTTAACTTTAAAGTAATGATTAAGAATAGAATAACTCTGGTTTAAAAGTCATGTACAAATTTTCTCTACTTTCTTCTTTCACTTTCCTTTCCTCAAGGTTTTCATTCCCAAAGTTTACTATAAAGCATTTTCAGCCTCAACCCTAGAAGTTGAAGTTCCAAAGAAATATTACCCCAGGGTAAATGGACCAGAAGTTCTAAAATGTAAATTTAAGTACCAAGAAAACGAAATCAACAACATTGCCATTAAATGGTATCACCAAACTGGACCACCAGACAACGAAACGTCTCAACTTGTGTACCAATGGATTCCAAAGCAAGGTAATCCTATCGCCTTTGGAATACTTGAAGGCCGATTGGATCTTTCCATCGGACCATCCAACAACGAATCTTATCCAACCTACAGCCTATTAAAAATTAAAAACGTAACTCCCGATTTAAACGGAACATACATATGCGAGGTGTCCACTCATGATAACGAAGCATCCATCAAAACGGACATGCACGTAGTACGTAAGTTTTTATTACGTCAGTTTAAGATTTATAAGTTTTACTAATGTAGTTATATACTAAAGCGCCTTTCACAGCAAAGGATGTGAGGATTTTCGTTCACAAACTGACCACTATGAACGCATTCAACATTTCTTGCACTGCTGACGGACTCTTCCCTGAACCACTTATCAACATGACACTGACCAATCCATACAATCAAAAATTTAATCTTAACCCAATTGAAAAGTTATCAAAAAATAATGGTTTTTTTACAATTACTGCCACTCAAATTGTAAGCACGTCACTTGTACGTAATAACACGGAAGTTGTTTGTACCGTTATCGTAAATACAGAAATGGTACACTTTCAAATTTTTACAACTTATTATTACTACGACGGCTCTCAGTTTATAATTAATGAATAGCTAAATGAAGAACTCTTTTATGACGTAGAAATCATTTATTGTATCAAAATTAACTGCAGTTTTATTGAAAAATAAAATATTGTATGATGCCTAACAGCCGTCCGGACGTAATCCTTTATTTGTGCTCACAAATCAGATGTACTTATTTGGCAATTGGAAAAGTAGCCTTAAACTGAATTAATCTAAAAATTCATTCAAACCAGTTCACAGAATTATTTTTCTTACTAATAAAACAGCCAAAACAGGACAAGATAATGGGGAAATTACACAACTTATTGCGGGAATTAAGTCACCAAACTCGGTTATCGTTATGATATTTACAATTAGTTATATTCTAATTTATTAACTAGAAATACTTTTAATTTTAGTTAACTGGTATATGGAACGCAAGCTCTAACAATTCGAATTGGTCAAAGAATCTGTTACTAAAAGATGTAGTACTGAATTTAACGTAATTTAACATAGATGGTGTTTTTGACGTAGAAAATCATTACGTACACCCCAATGGGTTTTGTTTAATCACTTAAACTGGCGTGATTGGGTTTTGGTCTAGTTTCGTTTTTTAGGAGAGTAATGTAAGCATTTATACGCTAGTCAACTATGATGATGACCTGTTATTGGAGTATGCGTGTAAACCAGTAGAAAATATGATTTAATTGGATTTTTTGTTTTTCTAGGTATCTACCGGGTTTTTAGCTAATTGCGAAGAAATGTGGTGATAATAGAACTCATTGAATATTAAACTGGACACTTGTTAAAGAATCGCATGTTCGAAGAGTTTGGATATACAGTTGTACAAAAAACACTTGTTTTATAACTAGTTCTTATTGTTATTATGTGAATATTTCTTAGGGAATCAAGTGAAAAATAATTGCAGTTTTTGGGAAAATTGTGGTAAAATTGCCCATTTTTTTTTCACTGAGGCGGCAAAAATCTGAGATCCAAAGTTTCAATCACTTGTATACTGTATTAATCTCTTCAATAGGGCAACGTGCAAAGTTGACATATAAATGCGTCTGCAATCATAACGTAATTTGTAAGGAATCAAACTAAAAATGGCTCACTACTCCGCTCTTATACTCCTCCTTTTACCTTCTTTGACTTTTTCCTTCACATTCGTAGGAAACCAAGGCCCATGCCCAGCAACTCCAACAGGTGTTCATGTGACACCCGACAAGGTAAAATTACGAAATTAAATTTTTCTTAAAATATTTCAAAATTTGTCTAGATAAAAGGAAAGTGGTACGGAATAGCAAGTACATACGAGGGTGAAAACTGTTACGAAATGACTGCTGATTTCAAAGATAATGGAATTGAAATAGACGCTACTTATAAGGGAAATATACAAGGGTTAGAGAATTTTTAATATAATGAATTGTCCAAGTTAACTTTAATATTTTGTTTAATTTTATAAAGTGAAAAACAAGTGAAATACTGGCGTTATACTCCTATAGAAAATCAACCCGGAAAATATCACACTTACAGTCGAAGTAAATAGATATAAATCAGCAGTTTTTAGTTAATAGAACATTGCGTTTGTAGATATTAATGGTGAATGGGAAAGTGATAATTCAGTTTACACTCTAGTAGCTACTGAAGGTGATGCTATACTTGAATACATTTGTGAAGAATATAACAATGGCTTAAAACATTTTTGTAAGAAATATTTTTTTTCAATATTTAAAGAAATTACTGAGTTATAATTTTTCTTATAATTTATTTCTAGATGTCTATCGCATACTTAGTACTGACGTGTCCATTTCTCAAGAAAAAGTTGAAAAGTTGAAGTCAGTAGCGAAAGACAATGGCAATAACTTCAATTTTGTTAAACAAAATTGTTAGTTGTACAAAACTGAAGAAATAAAAAAAATATCATGTGAAAATCTTTAAAAAAAAGTGAAAAAAAAATTTCAGGAATTTGAATATCAGAATCTAAAACTCGAGTACCAAGCACTTCCTTATCTCCAACAATTCGAATTGGTCAAAGAATCGGTAGTGAAAGATGTAGTACTGAATTTAACGTAAGTTACGTCAAAAACATCATCTATAAATGTTACGTCGTAACATTTATAGATGATGTTTTTGACGAAACACAAAATCGTTACGTACACCCCAATGGGTGAGTTTAATCACTTAAACTGGCGTGATTGGGTTTTGGTCTAGTTTCGTTTTTTAGGAGAGTAATGTAAGCATTTATACGCTAGTCAACTATGATGATGATCTGTTATGGGAGTATGCGTGTAAACCAATAGAAAAAATGAATTATAGGATTTTTTGTTTTTCTAAGTATCTACCGGGTTTTTAGCCGGTAGAAACTCATTAAGTTTCAAGGATAAAGTCAGTGAAATGAAGCTAATTGCGAATAAATATGGTGATAACAGAATTCATTGATTATAAAACTGGACACTTGTTAAAGAATCGGATGTTCGAAGAGTTTGGAAGAGTTTATAAAATTTTTTTTATAACTAGTTTATAACTGATTGTTATTATGTGAATATTTCTTAGGGAACCAAGTGAAAAATAATTGCAGTTTTTGGAAAAATTGTGATAAAACTGCACATTTTTTCCACTGGGGCGACAAAATTCTGGCATCCAAAGTTTCAACCACTTGCATATCAATCTCTTCAATAGAGCAAAGGGCAAAGTTGAAATATAAATGCGTCTGCAATCATAACGTAACCTACAAGGAATCAAACTAACAATGGCTCACTACTCCGCTCTTGTACTCCTCCTTTTGCCTTATTTGGCTTTTTCCTTCATATTCATAGCAAGCGAAGGCCCGTGCCCAGCACCACCAGGTGTGCAAGTGACACCCGACAAGGTAAAACTACAAAATTAAATTTTTTTAAAAAATAATTCAAAATTTGTCTAGATAAAAGGAAAGTGGTACGGAATAGCAAGTACATTCGAGGAATATCGAGACCATTACGAGGGTGAAAAATGTTACGAAGTGACAGCTGATTTTAAAGATAATGGAATTGAAGTAGAAGCTACTTATAAGGGAAATACACCCGGGTTAGAGAACTTTCAATACAATTAATTGTCCAAGTTGACTGATATTTTGTTTAATTTTATAAAGTGAAACACGAGTGAGTTACAAGCGTTATACTCCTATAGAAAATCAACCCGGAAGATATCACACTTACAATCGAAGTAAATAGATATAAATCAACAGTTTTTAGTCAATAAAACATTGCTTTTGTAGACACTAATGGTGAATGGGAAAGTGATGACTCAGTTTACACTCTAATAGCTACTGAAGGTGATGCTATACTTGGATACAGTTGTAAAGAATATAGCAATGGCTTAAAACATTTTAGTAAGAAATATTTCTTTCAATATTTTAAAGAAATTACTGAGTTATAATTTTTTTTATAATTTACTACTAGACGTCTATCGCATACTTAGTACTGATGTGTCCATTTCTCAAGAAGAAGTTGAAAAATTGAAGTCAGTAGCGAAAGACAATGGCAATAGCTACAATTTTGTTAATTTAAAACAAAATTGTTAGTTGTATAAAATTGAAGAAATAAAAAATATCATATGACAGACAATCTTTAGTTTTTTCGAGAAAGTAAAAAAATTTCTGGAATTTGAATGTCGAAATCTAAAACTCGGGTTCCAAGCACTTCCTTATCAGTTATTGCGGGTAAAGTTGAAATGCATATGCGTTTGCAATGATGTAATATAAAACCCGTTTTTACTGTATCTCGAATTCAAACAGAAAAGGGATCACTATTCGGCTCTTGTATTTCTCTTGTTGCCTTGTTTGGTGCTTTCCTCACAGTTTAAAGCACAAGATGGACCATGCCCATCAACATCATCAGTTCTTCAAGTGTCACACCACATGGTAAAAACTTTTCAAATAAAATTTTTAAAATGAAATAATCAAAATATTTTCAGTTAAAAGGCAAGTGGTTCGGAATAGCAAGTAACTACGAAACACAGTTGGACCCTCTTTATGAAAAAAAATGTTACGAATTGACCGCTGATTTCAAAGAAGGCACAATCGAAATAGAAGAGCATTACAAAACTTACTACGGGTTAGTATTTCAATTACAAGTTCATTCAATGACAGTTCATGCAACAGATAATTTTGCGAATCTCTGATATTGAACTCGGTTAAAATTGTCTTTATGGTGACTATTACAGTGCGGAAGTAAAGCAAAAACGCTATTCTCCTATAGAAGACCAACCCGGAAAATATCTCATTTATAAACCAAGTAAATAGACTAACAATAGGGAGTGCGCTTTTAGTAGCAAATGCTGCCACTACCCACGCATAGGCGCCACTGGGCACTGGGTGCAATAATGCATTGAAATGTGTTAAGTTGGGTAATAAATTTACCCAAAAAAGGTGCTATTGTGATATATATATTTTGCAATAATAACTGATGTCTGTAAAGGTTTTAAAAATATTTTGTATTGGTTTAGTATTAATTTATAAAAAAAAAAAAAAAAAACCAAATCAAATTACTGTTTTAACCGTTCTAGAGTTTAGTTTACTCATAAAAAAATTTTTCGAAATTTATATTTGCGCAAAAACAGCAATGACAAACCAATAGAACCCATATGCGCATTGACCCACTGCGCCATTATGGTAGTGGCGAATTGTTGAACTTTACCCGCACTCCCTATTGCATTCAAGTATATCTACAATATTGTCTTCAAAGATAATATTGGAGAATGGGAAACCCATGGATGGGTTTACAATATAGCAGCTGTTGACGATGAAGCGCTACTTGAGTATGCTTGCAGAGAACTGGACTCAAAACACATAAGTAAATATTTTGTAAATATTTCATAGAGAAAATATTAAAATCTTTAAACATCTAGGTTTCTACCGCATATTAAGTAAAGATATGTCCATTTCCGAAGAAGCAGCCAACAAATTGAAATCAGTAGTTAAAGAAAACGGTGATGAGAGGGAATTGATGAATTACAAACACAATGACTGTTAATAAAATTAAAATTTTTGTTAAAAGACTAGACATTAAAAATACAATTTAAAAAAAAATGAAATCAAACTTTACCCTACACAATCTAAAAAAAAATGAAATCAATCTAACCAACATCAAATTCTGTATCATATGGCCACGTCTTATCACTTTAATTATCGTCTTAAGACACTCAAGATGGTGCAACTGAAACTTTTAACTCTACATTTTGTAATTTACACTTGCAATGCTATTCTAAAAGGTAATTATAACCGCTAATTATTATTTTTTCTCTTAACTAAAATTGCACGAATACCGCCAAACTTGCAAAAAAGATATAGGAAAAAGATGACATTTGTAGACTTATCGTCAAAGATTTTTAATTACTCGATTTATTTAGTACCCGCTAAAATCGACTCACTTTCTTCTGAATTTACGGCCATTGAAGATGAAACGGCGTCTGGGATACCGAAAGAAGCCCTCGAGCGAATAGAAGAAGCTTCCGTACCCAAAGATATCAAACAGGTGGATTTAATGTCTCTAACTTCCACACAGGCTAAATTTTCAATCGTTGGCCCCGACGATACTGGTGGGATACCCATCACACATTACCTTGTTGAATACTCGAACGAAAAATATGTCCAACTTAGAAAATGGCCAGTTGGTAAATATCTTATAATTCAAGTGAAATTAATATTGACGTATTTATTCTCCTTGCCAGACACGCCGTACATTTTGGAAAATCTCGAACCAGGCGAACAATACACATTTAAATTTGCAGCTGCCAATGCTGTTGGCAATGGACCCTTCTCACATTACTTAGAACGTATCATGCCTACAAAAGGCGTGCCTGAAGAACCAGAAATTGTCCTCTCCACTAATTCGACGTTGGTTGTCAGTCCCTATTCTGATAGGTAAAATAAACAATTTTTTCAAAGTTATTTTTCAAAACATAAGAAGATTGTTGTTTTAGGATGGAAATTCATTGGAAAATTCCTGAAGACAATGGAGATCCCATTGATCATTTCTCAATTGCTTATTACCCAGTAATTGTTAATTCACTTAATTTTTTCAACAAAAATATTTAGAATAATTTCTTTGTTTTTTCAATAGTTAAAAAACATACCAGAAGGAAATTACACAAGAGACGGGGAGTTAATCACGGCTATAGGGAGTTACCCGGTCACTCATGTAGTCTTAGAAAAATTACAACCAAACACATTCTACAGATTCGAAATTCGAGCTTTTAACGCAGTGGGTTACAGCAGACCCGCACAAATTGTTTTTAAAACATCGCTTGGTAAGTTAATAAAAATTATTATTTCTAATTATTTCCACTTCAATAATAATTGCACACAACAAAATATGTAGGTTTGCTCAATTTAGTATGAAATATTTTTTTCGTTTACTCGTTCTACTTCTATTCTGTTTTGATCTGACTTAAAATCTGAATTTAGGTAGCATTGTTTTCTACTATTCTCCCTATATATAATTAAGAAACCGGATGTTTTTCCTATAAAGCGAGCAACTTTCCGCAATAATCGATTTCCAAACAGGCCTAAGGATTTTGATGTTTAAACTTAATATTTGTCAACCATTTGTGGAATTCAAGTTGCACACTAGCTGCAATCAAAGATTAAAATTAACGGCGGCTTACGTGGATTTTACAGCCGTGAGTCACAGTTTGTTAACTTATTCGTGAATAATGACGTCACATGTTGGGAAACTCACCTTAATTTCGGTTCGTTTTAATGTTTGAATGCAGCTACTGTTAGTATTCCAACCCTTAAAATTCCAATTAAAAATAAATAAATAAAACCGAGCCATAACTTCATTTTGAATTAGCTTAACAATTATAGCAAAATAAAGTTCAATCAGACCCACATAAAAATTAAGAATATTCATAATTAGAGAATATTCTTACAAATACTAGACATTTAATCGTATCAGGCACGATTTAAAATTTAAACACTTGAAAAGAAAATGAAAATAACTGGTAGGCCTACCTGGTGAAGATGAGTTGTGGTACCAATAGATGCGTTGGTATAGTTGTGTGCGACGATACCCCAATTAGTGTCGTTACCTTTTCGGTTATGCGACCGTTAGTTGTCCTCAGATGCCTTCATCCGAATGGGCGTTTCGTAGTCTGTAAAGCAAAAAAAAAAAATGTTAGTGAAAATAATTCTGCCTTACCCCAAACACTAGATGAGTTTTACTGTAATCGTTTGTACAAGGGATAATTTGGTGTTACGATATTGACAGAAATTTTATTAAATGTTACTGTGTTCAATATTTTAGAAATATAAATTAACGCATCTTATGAATAATTATAAGTTAAAAGTTGACTTTTAATTTTTACTCGATTTAACCTCTATTCAAATAAGGATTCGGTATGCAACTTCTTTTCAGGTGTAAATTTTCTGTTGAATAAATTTTTTTGGGTTTTTATAGATGTCGAAAAAGGAACATACGCATCTTTAGCCAACTTATTTTTAAGTAGATGTTGTTCAATGAATCAAAGAGTTAAAAGAATAAAGTCAATGAGGGGATAAATCTGATTTTAGTGCAGTAACGCATATAACAAAAGAATTTTTTATATTTAGCTCCACAGTCCCCTTCATTGGTTCTGTCTAACACGAGTTTCACATCAATTCAGGTTAAGTGGAAATCTCTTAATGATAGCGACAATCCAATTCTAAGTAAATATTGTAATTCCTCTGACATATCCTTGTATAAATAATATTATATTTTTTATAGATTACCATCTGCACTACAAAGCGATGTATGGTGATTGGGAGGAAGTTACAATTGATGCTGACAAATATATTTACACATTAGAGAATTTATGGTGTGGTACTAGGTACCAAATCTATTTGATATCAAGTAACAAAATAGGAGTGAGTGAACCCAGTAATATGCTCACTGCCAAAACTAAAGGACTAGGTAAGTCATCAATTAATTATTCTTGAATATACAACTAAAATTGACTAATTTCAGCACCAGAGACTCCTCCTAAAGAGAAATTATTGCATGAAAACTCAACTTACATAGTCTTACATTTGGACACTTGGACAAGTGGTGGTTGCCCAATTCTTTACTTTGTTGTTGAATATAAAGAGAGGGATAAAGACACTTGGATATTAGTGTCAAATAATGTGAAAGGATTTCAAGATCGTTTCTCTATTCTTGACCTCAAACCGGGAACTCGGTATATCCTCCGAGTAACTGCCCATAACACTGCTGGCTCAACTGTTGCAGAGTATGATTTCTACACGCTCACTTTACATGGAGGTGAATTTATTACAAAAAAAAAATAGGGGATAAATCTGATTTGTTAGTGCCGTTAAGCATATAACAAAAGAATTTTTTATATTTAGCTCCACAGTCCCCTTCATTGGTTCTGTCTAACACGAGTTTCACATCAATTCAGGTTAAGTGGAAATCTCTTAATGATAGCGACAATCCAATCCTAAGTAAATATTGTAATTCCTCTGACATATCCTTGTATAAAAAATATTATTATTTTTAAAGATTACCATCTGCACTACAAAAGGATGTATGGCCAATGGGAAGAAGTTACAATTGATGCTGACAAATATATTTACACATTGGAGAATTTATGGTGTGGTACTAGCTACCAAATCTATTTGGTATCAAGTAACAAATTGGGAGTGAGTGAACCCAGTAATATCCTCACTGCCAAAACTAAAGGACTAGGTAAGTCATCAATTAATTTATCTTGAATATACAACTTAAATTGACTAATTTCAGCACCAGAGGCTCCTCCTAAAAAGAAATTACTGCATGAAAACTCAACTTACATAATCTTACATTTGGACACTTGGACAAGTGTTGGTTGCCCAATTATTTACTTTGTTGTTGAATATAAAGAGAGGAATAAAGACACTTGGGGATTAGTGTCAAATAATGTGAAAGGATATCAAAATCGTTTATCTATTCTTAAACTCAAACCGGGAACTTGGTACAACCTCCGAGTAACTGCCCGTAACACTGCTGGCTATACTATTGCAGATTATGTTTTCTACACCCTCACTTCACACGGAGGTGAATTTATTAAACAAAAAAAAATTTTAAGAATTCACAGGCTATAAAATTTTAACAAAATTATAATTGCAGAAGGATTAGAACATCAGTGTCCAAATACTTCTCCTCATGGTAAAATCTTCTTTTTTTTTTTTCGGTCAAAAAAATGTTAGATGCAATCATTTATTTCATTTGCATCAGCTTGTAAATCTCTAATGTATGAAGTATCGAAAACTGGTTGGTATATTTCTGATACCGGGACACTGCATATTCCTGCTTGGTCGGTTGTACATCTCTACTGTTTTTGGCCAAAATGGAATGGGACTCCGATATGGGAATTTGACAATGAAACAAAACTTCCTTCATCCATCTCAAGTAAACAAAAATAAACAACTATGTAACAATATCAATGCAATTTTTGATTGTACATTTGGTAGCTTGGCAGGAAGATTGTAGAACAACGTTAAAAATTACATTTACATCTTCATTGCATAGCGGAATATATTCATGCAACACTCCAAATGGTCACGTTCAAACTATCGATATCGAAGTGGACAATCAACCAACAACAGAAGAATTAACGACCGCATCAGAAATGACAACTACACCAGTTCCTAACCCACAACAAAATTCAAGTAAATTTAATAAATTGGAAGCATTGGTCAATTTTCTAAAAATTGCTAAATATCATCCGGTTATTTCTTACCTACTGAAGACATACCACCAAAAGAAAGAGATTGTACGTATTCAACAACAAAATTTGTTGACGCTTTCTACCAAGGAAGTTTATTAATCAATGATTCCCTTGTACCACATCTGGCAAATATCACTCTAAGATGCAGCGATGTGTTCCTCTTAAAATTTGTTGGTCATCGACATTTACAATGCATTGATGGCAAATTTGATTCTCCTATGCCAGAATGTAAGCATCTGGTACTTAATAGCGGTAAGTACATCAACTAAAAAGTCGAAAAAGGATTTAAAAACCAAGTTTTAAAACTATTTCCTAGAACAATCCGCACCAGTTGTCGAGCTTACAGTGTTTCCACCATTTGTCATCCATAAGGTCAATGAAGAAGGAGTGATAATAATCCCGAGAAATAGTGGTATTAATTCCCCAATAGTTATTATCACTTGTATTTGGAATGGAACAAAGCCTAATATTGAAATCAAGGCAGATGTGCAACCAAAATTTCAAAGTATTGAATGATTTTCAATAACTTTTCCTAAAAATGGTAATATGAATTTCTTGTAGATATGGAAATCAGTGGAAATCAAGTCCATTGGACAACTGTTTTTGGTATTTCTGATATCTCAAATATTAGTTATTCGTGCGGAATTCCAGGCAAGAGACCCAAAGAAGAATTTACACAATATGTAAATGTTAAAATAGCAGGTACGTGTATATCTTCCCTAGCCAATTATGTTTAGAATGCTTACAATATTAATTTATTTCTTACTTGATAGATTTGTGTGAATTAGAAGAATCACGCATTGAATCAATGGGATATTTAGTGGATCCTAAAACTAGACGTTCCGTATTCTCAGAAAACGATCAAGTGAATCTAACGTGTAATGGTCTTGTGGACCGTTATTTTCCCTACATGATATGTAATGAATATGGACGATGGACATTTCCACGAAAAACTATTGAGTGCCCTGTCCGGAAGACGTAATTAAACCAAATGATTGTTAATCAAATGAAAAATTATGGTAATCAATTAGAGAATAAACGTAAAATCTAGTAAGATTTCAAGTTATTGCTACCATAAAATGAAATCAAACTTTCGAAAAGGCGAAAATGATAAAAAGACGGACATGTTGTTAGGCCTAACACCCTTAGAACAAGCAGGATTTCAAACGGCTACTATGAGGACAGTGAGCGTTACGTTAGGAATCGCAGTTTTATCGGGGCTGTTTGGAGATAAATTAACCCTAATAATTACCCGCTTTACAATACGGACGCCCGGCAACTGAACTACGCCATGTGCTCGCTTCATTTTGATGTTATGACAGCGTTTAAATCTTACAGGTGTATGCATGAAAATACTTTGTTTTGAACCTCTAGCTGTTGAATATTTACCGAATATTGGCTTCCATCATCCGATCGTGAAATTGCCTCTCTTCCAGTCTCAACCAACGTGTCCGGACCGGTCTCGACATGTCCGCCATCTGGCGGCAAAAAATCGAACCGGATAACTCTTTGGAATGCCTGGGTACTTCCAATACCAATAGTAGACTAACCAATAGTAGAATAGTTGATGGGGACAAAAGAATTCTAGAGTCGTAATCAAGAGAACTGTCTCTATACTACTGTTTTGAACATCCCAAATAACTCATTAAATAAGAAAATAATAATATTCATACTTGTAATAAAATAGAAAAGGATCTCATCTTTGCACTCTCTAATCGTAAAAAAGGTTTCATTTGAAAGGATTAAATCATTAAAACTACACTCGTTTCAGCGATGCTGAATGTAAAACACTAAAATACTAGAAGCCATGACGTATCTGCACAAAAAATGTGCGTGATTAATTTTTTTTTTAAAAAAACGCACTATTCATTTTTATCACACACATTTTACCTTGTCATGTTTGTGAGGTTCAAATTCAAATGATTGTTAATAAAAGAAATTAAACTTTAACCCGTAATTTCATATTATATGACCACATTGACCCACTTATCACTACTATTAATCGTCATAAAACATTTAAGATGGCGCAATGGAAACTTCTAGCCCTGCATTATTTAATTTACACTTGCAGTGCTATTCAAAACGGTAATTATTACAAAATAATCCCTTTTTTCTCCTGACCAACATTTCGTCAATACCAGACCAAATTTGTATTAAAGATACAGAACGGCTAAGCGTTGAAGGAAAGAGAAGTGGAGAGTCTTTACATTTTACCTCAAATTCAAACCTTTATAGTTTCAGAAATTAAATGTGAACCACCAATATTTTTTTTCAAAAATGCCCATCTTGCAAATTCTTCAAATGAGTATAATATAGGAGAAGAAGTTTATTACTACTGCGATGTTGGCTATGTTAATAAGGAAACTTTAACTTTAAGTACAAAGTGAGTAATGTGCCATGTGTACAGCAATAAAAATCATTGCTTAAAATTATTTCAGGTGTGAAGAAGTGAATGGAAAACCTCAATGGGCTATATTTGGTCGAATAAATTGCGTTGGTAAGTTTCCTGCTGTCCTGCATATATCTCTTTTCAACACATTACGAGATCTATTACATTGGGCACCTGTGCATGACTAGATAACGTTCATTATCCCGAATCTTAGGTTTTTGATTAAACTTGTGTGGAGCAAATGATTTTTAGTTGTTGCCCACTCGGCCAAATTTTGACGCAGAAAACAATTCCGATTGTGAAAAAGCAATTTGTGCCAAATAATTACTTCTTTTTTTCTGTTTCGTTATTGTTTCTACACGTCAAAATTATTATTCATTACGTTGTAATTTATTTTATAACGATCTTTGGCCAAAAGATATTGAGAAAACCCAGCCAGCTGCGCAAGCGAAAGTTAACTATTGATTTTAAAACAAATTATCAAATTCTTGATAGGTGCTGAGCAATTATTGATTAAAAACTGCATATATACGCACTCTTATCTATTTT
The DNA here is from genome assembly GCA_034686365.1 of Pachymerium ferrugineum. NCBI lineage: Eukaryota > Metazoa > Arthropoda > Chilopoda > Geophilomorpha > Geophilidae > Pachymerium > Pachymerium ferrugineum. The sequence goes on along the minus strand of JAQGAS010001125.1, from coordinate 2,651 downwards.
TGAGAGCAATATTGTTGCACACAGACTATGCCCATAATGACTGTTACTCGCCTTACAGTTCATGTTATTGTTGTTTTAATAGTCTTTGTAATTGCAGTGTTTGGTTAGTTTGTTATTTACAGTTTTAGCAAAAGTAGTTTTAGCAGTAATTGAATTTAGGACAAGAAAATTATGAAACTCTCAGACAAGAAGTAAGCACCTTAAAAGAATTCGTTCAAGACCTCCAATCTCAATTGAAAGACTACGGGACATTGACAAATGGATTGAAACAACAGATTTCAAGTACGCAAAATTTCATTATTATTCACTACGTAGTAATTTAATTTAAAAAGATCTTTGGCCAAAAGATATTGAGAAAAAACCAGAACAGCTGCACATGCGAAAGTTAACTATTGATTTTAAAAAAAAAAAATTATCAAATTCTTGAGAAAATGCTTAGCAATTATGGATTAAAAACTGCATATAAACGCACTCTTTACTCTCATTTTTTAGAGCAATGTTGGTGCACACAGTCAATGTCCATAATAAATAGTTTTACAAGTAATTTCATTTTCTAGGACAAGAAAACTATGATGAAACTCTCAGACAAGAAGTGAGCACCTTGAGAGAATTAGTTCAAGACCTCCAATCTTAGAACACCAAGTTGCAATCTCAATTGAAAGAGCTTTCACACAACGGGACATTGATCAGTGAATTGAAAGAACAGATTTCAAGTATGTAAAATTATTTAACATTTTTTCGGGTAATAAATTTATAATTGTAGAAATTGAGCATCACTATCCTCAAGATGGTAAGATTGTTATTCTTGAAGAATAGTTTTGTATTAGATTATGTGAGTGTTATAAATTGTAACAGCTTCCCAAATTCCAATACTAATGTATGAAGTATCGCAAACTGGGTGGCATATTTCTGATACCCGGACACTTCACGTTCCAACATCGTCGACTGTAAATCTATATTGTTTTTGGCCAATAGTTAATGAGACTCCGATATGGAAATTCGACAATGAAACAAAACGTCCAATTTCTAATTCAAGTGGTAAGTAAAAAAATTATAACTATGTAATAACAATATAATATAATTTTTGACTGTACATTTGGTAGCTTCACAGGGAGATGGTAGAATTACGTTAACAATTACATTTACATCTTCAATACACAGTGGATTGTATTCATGCACCACTCCGAATGGTCACGTTCAATCTATCACTATCAAAGTAGACGATCAATCAGAAATGTCAACTACACCAGTTCCTAACCGCGCCTGTAATTACTCAATAACAGGAGATAATACAGGCTCTAGAGAAGTTCAAGCATTTTACCAAGGAAGATTATTAACAAACAATTCCACTGTACCACATTTGGCAAAAATCATTTTAAGATGCCGTAGTTGGGTCTACTCAAAAGATATGGAAGTTATAAAATTTGTTGGCCATCGACATTTGCAATGCATTGATGGCAAATTTAATTTTCCCATGCCAGAATGTAGAGTATTGGGAGAATATAGCGGTAAGTACATTAACTAAAAAAAAAAAAAGCGTTCAAAAATAAAGTTTTATAAAATATTTTTCAGAACATTTCGCACCACGTCTCATTGTTTCAACGAATCATGGCTTCTCGGTCAATGAAGAAGGAGTGATAATAATCCCAAGAGGTTCTACAATTAATATTACTTGTATTAGCAAATCCAAGCCTGATATTGAAGTGAAGGCAGATGTGCAGTCAATAACTAAACGTATTAGTGGTTTCGATAATTATTCTATAAAAGTCATAATATAATTTTCTAGCACCAGAGAGCCAATTGGCTCCGGATAGAATAACACGTTTGCTCAAATGGAGAACTACTTTTATAAGGATTTCTAATATGACAACTATAAATTATTCGTGCGGATTCCCAGGAAAGACTTCGAAAGAAGAATTTACACAATATATAAATATTAAAATAGCGGGTAAGTAGATTCTCCCTTGTCAATTATGGGCATAAATGTTAAACATTATGTATTTTTTAGACATTTGTGAAAACCCTGAAAAAACCATTGTTGAATTGTATGGACTTATATTAAATCCTGAAACTCGACGCATGTTTTACTCAGAAAACGATCGAGTGAATCTGACGTGTAGTGATGAAGAGGACCGTTATTGTCCCTACATGACTTGTAGAGAGGGTGGACAATGGGAATTTGGGGTGGACAATGGGAAAAATTGATTGCCCTGTTGGGACGACAAAATTGAATTAAATGATTGTAAATAAAATGAAAATTTTTGTTAATTAATTAGAAAATAAAAGTCATTAGAAATACAAATCTCAAGTTACTAACGATACAAAAATGAAGACTATTAAAGTGGATGAAAAATAGATTCTAAAACTAAAGCCGCAAAAATTAATACCTCAATTCAAATATTAAACTTCATCAGATAGTTGGATTTAATGACTGAAATTGATACCACAAACACACATACATCTGTAGCATTTGCTTCCAATTTTAAAGTTTTAAGTTTATTATCTTTAATATAATAATCCTTCAACAAGATCACCCAGTAATCTAAATTGAAGTCATAACATGACACATAATACTGACCTACAACCCTAACTTTAACAATTCTTTCTATTGCAGAAACTATTTTCCCGCGTTTTCGACTCGAAATCTATTG
>JAQGAS010001124.1:0-25262 GCA_034686365.1 Pachymerium ferrugineum | reverse complement strand
AACAATAGCCCTTTCCTTGTTGTCGTTTTGGTATTTTATCACAAAGCAATGAACATTAGTGACAATTGGCTACCACAGATCACCATTGGCCCAAGTGACTACACCAAGTCAAAGCAGGCTTCTTCATTTGTCTACTTACGTTTTTTACGTTCGGCGGGCTAACAGTAAGTTGAAGTTTCTGGAATTCATCATTAGGCGGTTCAGGTGTTGCTTCCCTGCTCATATCCATTGGGGAGGAAATCCCCGCATCACATAACACTTGTATTTCTTTTTGTTATGGTTTTCAGTGAAAAGTGTCAATCCAACGTGGTAGTTTGACAGTTCCTACTGCAATATGTTGCTGCACAAAATGTATGTATTAATAGTCATATATTTAAGTTTGTTATATCGGACTTACTCCTATGGTTTCTTTTGTATTTTCCATTTTTCAAGCATCTCTTCAATAAATTTAGTTTGTATGTAGTCCCGGCGGGATGATCCTCTTCGCTAATTTTGCATCAATTTACACAAATTCAGTGTATGTGATGCACATCTCAAATGCATCAATTTGCATCAATTTGCACACAAATTCAGTGTATGGGATGCACATCTCAAATGGGGAGCAACACACAAGTTTCAGATTAAATCTCATTTGCGCGATAATTATTTTTTAAAGGATGTTGTGAATATTATCCACATGATTTAGGTTGTCATTAAAGGAACTTTCTGTGTTATTTGTTGCAAAATCTTTGGTTGGAACTTAAATCTGAAGAATCTTTCTTTCTTCAAAGCTCTTAGAAGAAAAATGAATTAAATGAGCACAAGCAAGCAAAGAAGCGCATTGCATAATTACTTCGTCTTTTAATCGTTTATTAGCAACAAGGAACGGAACAAGAGTGATCTTTCACCGCCATGACTTTCTGGCCGACGGTGGAGAACACTGAGCAAAATCATCATTGCTACTCTGCAGGTGAAATCTTCACGGTTTCATTGATCACCAGGTTCCCTTCTTTTTCTTCAATTTTTCGGCTTTGATTTCGGCTCTTCATTTTTTTTTTGGCGACCTAAAAATGGGTTCGTCGGCCTCGACGTTCACAGTAGTAAGAGTCGGATGATCGTAATTAAATTTCACGTCGGAGTCGGCAGATGCTTCCGAGTTTATATTGATACTTTGACTTTCATCTACTGTCACAATGAATGATAGTTTTATTACTATTATAACTTCCCATCTCTTGCTTTTTCCTTGGGATGTGGGAAGATGCTACTAGCTAAAAAATAATCAATAATCAATATTTTTCACTTTTGTTTAAATTTTTTTTTAATTTACCTGTTTGTGGGTTCTTCAAAACGTTCAAAATAATTTGAATTTTTTTATTTTCATCCTCTACTTGAGCTAAAGTAAGTTTGAAAGAAAATATGGCTGGTCTTGCATCCAGCATTCAATGTCTTCTAGTTTGTTCATTATCGAACGGACATTTAAGTATATAATTTCTATGTCAGTATTCTCGTTCGTTTTTAATCCGTATTTTGTTCTAACTAGGCCTCCGTGCATTTCTAGGTTCGTGGTCATCTGGAGTTTCATTGCCGCTATAGGTTTGTCGAGGGAGTGCCGTGTTTGATGTTGCATTGCTTTTGGTGGTTCCATTGGTGACGGTGTGTTGCAGTAGCTCCGGGTTTCGTCCTCGAAAGGGCGTACCACTACGTCCTTCGGCCATAGATCTGGTTCGAAGAGACTTGCTATGTTATCTGATATCACTCGGACGAAAAAATGATGCGAGTTAGCCCCGTTTTTTGTTTTCCATCTTGAGCAGGACTTGATCTCAAGTCCTTTCTCTTCCATCCAGCAGTTCGTGAGTTCTTGTGGGTCTGTTTCAGGGTTGAGGTTGCTGATGCATAGTCGTTCAGTGGGTCGATGGTCTATCTGTCGCTGAGTTTTAAGTCTTGATTCCGCGTTGCCAAATGTTTTTTGATTGTTGTTTGGTCTTATTACTCTCTTTTCAGTCTTACCCTGTGCCGAATTTAGATGGGAATGTTTTGTGTTTGTGGAGTCTTCTTCTAATGAGGTCAGGTTTGATGTAGCGGTGGACCAAGATGGCGATTGTGTACGCTTAACTATTTCAGACCATGCGGTCGGGTTGGATTCTATTTTGCTAGCGTTTTCGGTAATTTTTTCTTGGGTGTTTGTAATACTTTCCGTTAGTGTTTGTATAGATGCTGTCATCTTCTCCATTTTTGAATTGTTGATCTCTAGTTCATCGTCTTTTGTGGAATTACATCTCGCTTCGAGGGCATTGTCTGCAGCCATCGCTCTGGCTACTTCGATCCAGCGAATACAGTTGCGAAATACTTCGACATTTGTCTCGAATTCTGCTGTGGTTGCTTTACTGCGACTACTGGATGCATATATTGATTCTAGTTTTGCTGCAACTGCCTGTAATTCAGTTATAAGCGGGAGTTTTGGAAAGGGACGTGTGTTTCCCGGCGCCAGCTGCTTTTCAAAAGGGGAAAAAACGTAAGCCCCAGTATTAGCATCAAATAGGCCCGTGGTCAAGCCCACTCCTCCTAAAATTTCTGTGATCCCCTCTAAAAATTTCAATGGCATACAATACTAATTGGCAGACATCATGCCACAGCCGCAAACTTGCTGTGGAATTGAAAAATTCTATTAAGTAATTTTTCAAAACAGTTGAACAGTTGCCTTATCATTATAAGGCAACTGTTATAGACCACAACTCAATCTTTACCACAAACCTTGGACGTCCAAGCTCAAACTGGAAAGAAAAAGGCAAATTATCATTAGGTATCATTAATTGCACCAGTTTTCTCACCTGCAAATGTTTTCAGTTGCTATCAAAATGCTGGACAAAGCACTAGCTCCTATGCGTGCAACAGTAGCTCCTAACCTCTCCCCTTCCTCTAGAAAAAAAAAAAAACCTGGCTCACTCCCCTAGTTTTTGAGCTGGCTACAGGTCTGTAATAAAGTTTGCATAATGCAAAGACAATCTGGGCTTTGTTAGGACATGTAGAAGAGTCTTCCAATAGCCTTTTGAGGAATTAAGATACTTTTAAATTGAACTAAAGAATAACAAAATTACACTGGTATTTTTTTTTTATTTTAACAAAGTTTTTAAATTACTCCCATGAAATTTTTAATTGGATTCAAAAACTGAATACATGCTCTTTTATTGTGTCATTCGTAGTTAAGACTAAGTGAAACAAAATTTGATCCTCCTAATCTTCATCTGTTAAATACATGATATTCTTTCTGTCGATTTTAGACAACAACTCTAACCCAGCATCTTTTTCTAACTCGGCAATATCCTTAACGCGTTGTGGTTCACTCGTTGGGCATTTATTGTGCAATATAAACCCCCGGAGTAACCAGCAATCGGGGTTGTGTTTAGATTCACCAATTATAAATTTATAATAATGAGTTGGCACAGAAATTTTGCTGCTCCCGATGACCTCGTAATCAACCCATTTTCTACAGGTGTCAGTATCCTCTCTAATTTAAAAAAAAAAAATGAGGATTATTAATTTGGTTTTAAACTATGTAATGTATTTTACTCTGGTTTGTATAATGATCCTGTAAACATATAAACAGAACCACCAAAACAGTCCGAACTAATATAACGGCGTAGGTCGTTTGTTATTTCAAACCAATATCGCTCAGAACGAATTCCGACCACCTATGACAAAAGAAACTGATCACTATAAAAACGTTTTAGCTTAATGAAGGGTTTATATTACCACGGGTGCAATATTAGAGCTGTAGTGGCAATGTCTAGCTGATGTTGGATCAGTTGGGTGATTCTCCGGTAATGCCAAATAACTCCATTTGTACAAAGTATTCTTAAAGTCCTCCTCTGTTATGTTGAACTGTTCATTAATGTCTGAATCGTTAAAGAAAATGCTGTACCGAATGGAATTTTGGTCAAATGTTTGACCTGCAAATAGACGTTCACAGACCCAACGTGCAACTCTTCTTCGCCGGTCGTAACATATGATGATGTTGTTCAAAATTCGTATGTCTTTGTTTGTAATAAGCTGGGTGAAGTTGAAACCAGGAGGTTGACATTTGCGAGTGAATACACTCAAATTTTTCCAACTCCAATTCTCTGGGGTGAAAGCGTACATACAACCTGCAATGCCGCCACTTGATAAACGAAATAGCCGGGAAGAAAACATTGTGGTATTTAGGAATTTGAAGTCAAAATTCGATTTGGTAAAAGAGTCATTGCTGGATAAATTTCATAATTTGGTAATGAGATGGTAGTTGATTGTTGGGGTTGTAACAGGCTGAAATCATTGTTGGGTATTGGATTATTGTTTCGTTTTCAAGGCACATTGTTTCCATCTTTTGAAATTTCTGGCACTAGGGTTTAGTTTTGAACTTAGAGATGTGTAAACGCGGAGCTCTCTTGTGGTAAAACTTGGCAAAAATGGAGTTGATTTGTGTTCTTGATTGAATAATTCGTTTTAGTTGCAATTTTAATTAGGGAGAACACAAATTTAGTTTGTGCACACTTTATTGTTCGTTTGGAATACCAAATAATTTACAAACATATTTCAAAATTTAGTTTTCTACTCCGTACTCAGTTCAAGTTAAAGGCGCACAAGCACCACAATTTGGGTGAGTACACGAATGAGACTATGTATCAATATCACGACTTCCCTTCAAACTGAAGTCCTGAATTGCTCGTTAAAACATGTAGACGATCATCCATCTTGTCAGGGTTAAATGTGCCTTTGGTAACGCAACCACTTTCTTTATTATGCATTTGATAATGCAGAAATTTCTTTTCTCCGCCGGATTTAAAAATGACGAGTTTAAAAAAATATGGGGCAACTGCAACGTTGTTTTTGCCAATTACTTCATATCGTACATAGTTGCGTTTCTCTTCATCCTCACTAAAGAAAGAAAAGTGAGTTTATATTACTAATTTTGATTACACTAAAATCACCGGTTAATCAGAAATAAGGGTCCACTGATGACATAAACAAATTTATTCTGCGATACCAAAGATCTAACATACAACTCCACTTCACTCCATACGCCTCTTTTAAAAGTACTGAACTAAAAATAGAAAAAAAAAAATTATTTTTTTTACACTGTAAGAAAAAAAGATGTATTTGGGGTATACAGCCGTAAGGGTTTAATCGTGCAAACCAAATCCGCCTTTTATATAACTGTTCATTCGCATGCAAACGCTGGGAGTGTACACATACACCCATATGCGGCCTCGGCGTTGGCTTCCACGCCGTCTCCCGTCCCCGCCGAACGGACGGACGGTGCCCTCTTTACCCGGAATCGCTCGCCGCAGTCCCCGCATTGCCGTCAACGGGGAAGGGTAGGGCCTTTGCCCGGGCTCGTTTTGGGACAAGATTTTTAGTGTATTGATGCTGTCAAATAACACTTACCAGAGGTGCAAGATTGGATAACAAATATGTTTCATTATGAGCTAATTGATTTGCGGTATGATTTTCCGGGTCTGCTAAATGACCTTTGCAGATTCTTTTTGCAAAGTAATCGCATAATGTAGTTTTGAATAAGGAGTTGATTTCCTTGTCTTGTACGTAAGGCGGTTCTTCTTCGTCATCTTCTTGGGATTTTTCTTCTTCATCCAGAATGTTGTGTTCGGTTAGTCTTTCAAATACCCAACGAGGTATTCGTGTTTCGTGGTCGTATAAGATTTTAAATTCCTTGAGTTGGCGGTATGTTTCATCGTTAGGGTATCCAATGCAATTAATCCAGGTTTTTTCTAGTGTCTCTGCGTCCGTTGGGTGCACTGCAGACACTGTTCCGATTTTGAAATCTGTTAATGAATGCTTTATGACACAACCGCAGAAATAACCGCCAAATCCTCCAAAAGCTAAATGTAATATCTGTGAGTACATTGAGAATTTAGTTTGAAAGTTAGGCACAAAAATGGGTTTTATACAATGAGGATTGTGCGGTTTGTTGCAACAATTCGCAAAATTTTATTGTAACAAAATTTCACGTGGGCACCAATTTTAGACAGATTTATGAATTTAAGTTGTTCCTTTTCCTCTCCCGTCAAAATTTAAATACTGGAGTTTATTATTCACCCGCTAGAGGCCACTAGCTGTCAACATAGTGAACGCGGACTATTTCTCTCCATTCCTTGATACGAACAGTTTGAGGTTGAGCATCGTGTGTCCTAAAACTAATAATACGTAGGTAAGCGATTACTTATACGTGATTCTGCACAATTACTAGTATTTTTATTTGAGGAAATTCGTTAGAATGGATTGTTTGCCTGCATTTGTTAGAAACTACTTTGAGGCGCGGACGGATACAATCCAAACAAATGTGTGGTACGTGTATTGCGCATGCGTGTTGTGTTCTGTGGTTCATTCTTTCCCCGGTTAAACGACAGCGAAGGAGTGGTTTTTGTTTGCTCGTGTCATTGATTAAAAAAAGAGCAGTTTTGCTCAACTATGCTTCGTCTTAGGTTGTAACTGTTGAAACTGTGAGTAATTTATTCGTTGTTTTTGGAAATTACGTGCGAAGAAACTTTAATTAACGAAGAGAGCGGGAGACGAGTAGCAATCCTTTGTTCTCGAGTGGGTTTTTTCCATCGCTACTTAACCCTAATCAGATGAAAAAGCATGTCTTGTCTTTCTACTCGTTAAAAATCTTCAACTGTTTAAATTGTCCGAATATTAGTTACTTGATATTTTTTCTCGATACTTGTAAATTTTAATGGCCATAATTTATTGTTTTTGGTCGGCGAACTAAACATTTCTTAGGAGTGTATTCACTTTACCTGGAATTACTGTATTCGTATTCCGAAAGTTTATACATTCATAAATTATGTAATTTCTCCCTTAATTTGACTACTCGTTTAATAACGTAGAGCTTTGAACAGACTTCATAAAGCTGTTTAGGTCACCAGTTACCGAGAATACTTTATGAAGCGAGTAAAAGCATCTTTTAACGTCCTGCTCATTTAAAACCTTCCAACTGTTTAAATTGTCTGAAGGCTTTAATAACCCTTAGCAGTTATTTCATGTGATCTCACTTACAAATTGTAATGGTTAATATTTGTTTTTGGTCGACTGTAATTCGATATCTGCAGCTGCATGTTTGATTCTTTTTTTCCAGCATTTTTTAAAAATTTATCAACTTTTCAATTTTTATTTTGGGTTGCATCTTAACATAAATTTTTGTATTCAGCCAGCAGTTTACTCAATCTGACTGATTTAAAAAAACTATTTGAATTCTTCGATTCCTTGACGAGTAATAAGTCTTATAAGCAGAAAATACTCATGGTTTTGTGCTTTGGAGGTTACCCAGCTCTATTTGCTAAAAAGCATTAGAAATAGTTTGTATGTGACTAGAAAAGAACAGGTATTAAGAAATTAAAGACTTTTCAGAGTATAATTTTGCGTATCCAAACTCCACACAGCAATTCCGTTGTGTATAATGGGTCAGTAACTGATTGCCACTACTGTCTGGCCGACAATACAGTTACGGTGGGGTTTGAGGCTATCTATCTGTTCCATTGAGGTGTTGGTCGCCGTCTCATCAATTATGAGTTGACTCTTTTCCCTTCGACTCGCTAAGAAGGGCGAAATTAACATCTGACTCGGTGGCTGCCGCTTCTTCCAGTCGGGCGCGAACAGTTCTCGTGGCCGGGATGCCAGGGGCTTAACCCCCTAATAAGCAATTGATTATTATTACGGTTAAAAGCTCGTAAATCTTCGATTTAAATGATTATTAAATTCCTTTGCCCGCATCACAGTAAATTGTAAAATGTGCTGGAAACAAAAATCAAGCGATCAACTTTTTCATTTCTAAGGTATTATACAATTTTTTTTTCTGTCTCATCTTTGCATAAATTTTCGTATTCAATCTGCAGTTTACTCATAAGTTCGGTAGAAGAAATTAGGCCTGTGCGTTTGTTTACTTCTTGCCTGGTGATATAAAGAGCGTCCGTCATCATGTTTTATCATATATCGTTAGGGCACGAAATCCTACTTCACCCCCGATACTTTGGCCCACAACTGCTAGGAACAGTGAAAAGTTATTTACTGAAGTGGAAGGCACATGGCACTTGCTTCCTCAAGTTGGGCTCGGCATGCCGCTGCACTTGGGATCTTGTCGATCCAATGATCATAGATCAAACTACCGATCAAGTGAAATATTTTCGTATCATATTTGAAGACTTGTCCTACAATTTTAAATAGAAAACTAAAAACAAAAATTGAATACAACTATGGGACGACATAGGTCATCATTCAAAACATTAGCTTTTGAAGACATCTCTTTTAGGTATTTAACAGATACCTGGGCCGAGATCGCTGACTCCCAGATGTCAATGAGTTGTGCGGCCTGAGGTCCTTCGCGACGGTCGAAAAAACGCGGCCTGAAAATTCCTGATTTTTTGGATAGTTGCTAAAAAATTAAAAGTTGGAATTAATAAATAGTCTTATGATTATTTATTAGGCCATTAAAAATATTCACCCTCAAGAGGTTGGCCATAAATCAATTTCTGTTGCAGATGTTGCAGAGCGAAATCCTGCTTCACCCCCGATACTTTGGCCCACAACTGCTAGATACAGTGAAAAGTTATTTACTGAAGTGGTAGGCACATGCACTGGGAAATACGGATTTGTCATTGCTGCCACTGGAATGCATTTCAAAAGCATACGGGATTTTAACAGTGGGACTGAGTTTCCGCCTCATCGAGGTGCAATGAGCCGCTAACCAGACTCCTAACATAAACGGCACCTCGCCTGTTGGGCACAGTCACCACTCGTCCCCGCAACAAATGAAAAAGTAACCTTTCATAAAGCGTGGTAATGCTTTCTTGAAACACGTGTGTCCCAACACCAAAAAAGGAACAAATTTTCTTTCAAGGGGGGGAGACCAGTACCTTCTCTGGCCAGCCCACGCGCGGGAAGCTACTGTCGATTTCTCGACAGTAGGCTCCCGCGGAAAAAAGAATCCTAAGAAAACCCATGTGTAAACTGAAGGACGAACAAATTATCTTGGAGAAAAAATTCTCTCTATAACAAATTATCACACCGATAAGGGTATGTGTGAACAAATTAGAGTTCCCTCAATTCACACCGTAGAGGAATCGTTGTTTATCCCGTCAAATACAAGGCCATCGTCTTTAGGCCGTTCAAAGGAGAAGTTTTAGATGCGGTGGTCACGCAAGTGAACAAGGTCGGCCTTTTTTTCGAAATTGGGCCTTTAAATTGTTTCATTTCGAGACATTCGATTCCAACCAGCATGAAATTCGACCCAAACAGCAATCCCCCTTGTTACAAGACAGACGAAGAGGATATCGTCATCCATCAAGATGACGAAATCAGGCTCAAGATCTTCGGAACCAGAATAGAAGCTTCCGACATTTTTGCTATTGCAACTTTAATGGACGACTATCTCGGTTTGGTCAGTTTGACCATTGAAGAGAAAATCCATGAAGAAAAATAAAGCATCAATTCTCTCACCCACGCACCCACTCTTCTTCTTTTCGTAAATTCTTGTCATTATAAGATCAGTAGGCTATACCATACATCTTGTGCACGTCTAATCAAAATTCGCATCGCGTCTTTAGTTTCGGACATATCTAAGACTTTAGATGGTACGCCGGTTGTTTTTCTGGATGGAGCCAATCGCAGAATTCTTGCCGTTGTTCGCACAAGTAAATCCAAATCGTAGAAGCGCCGCTCCATTCTCTCTTCTTCGGCTAAGTTAACGACACAAGTCGTAATTGAGGTTTTTTCCTCTTCAGATGGCAAGTTGATGGTTTCCAAATTCAGAGTCGAGGAACTGACAGAATGAGGTTCAGTCCACCAAAGAGTCGATTTGACGAAAACTTGTGGATTTACTCGTAGTTAACCTGGTTTAAAAGTCAAGTTAAACGGAGTGCTATAAAACAGTTTAATATTATTATTTTTGTTACATTAAGTTAACCACTCATAGTTTTCCAACCTCTGCAATTAACTGTAAAAAAAAAAATTATTACACCATACTTAAACTGGGATTCATGCATTTTTGTAATTAGATACTCTTCGTTGATCCTACGAAGTTGTTGTTGAAGTCATCGTGGGATAAGTCCCAAATAATTGCTCCTCCAGGACCTTTAGTTTTTATATATTCGCCCTGATACAAACAAGCTTTTTTAAGAAATGCAAAAGAAAGCTGAAGAAAACACTTCGTTTGACTGTAACGTTACGTGAAAACTTTCTAAAAGTGGAAATACTTCCAATAAGGTAATTAAATGTGACAGCACATTCATATGTGACGTGGTCACCAGAAGTGCGTCACTCCAACGTCAGGCTTCATCCATTTTCCGCCCAAACATGATGGACATTCGACTAGAGTTGGGGGTTACTGTTGTGCTCCACCCTTTCCGCGCCGATTTTGAGTTTTTGAACTTGCAATCTGTAGCTCACGGTTCTCATTTGGAAGTTTATCTCCACCCCTAAAACAAAGGAGGGAAGATTTTTTTTCATCCCTTGTTCGCCGCCATTGTTCAAGTCGAACAATGAACGGCGAGGTGAGTATAAAGTACCACAAATTAATAGAAAAATATTTAATTTTTTTAACATTTATTAGAAACGATCATGAACAATAATATTACATTGCTAGAAAAGAAGATCATATTATCAAAGCACTCATTAAATTTTATTTTGTGTGTAATTAATTATCCTCCATTAGAGCTAATTTTATATTACATTGATCCATAATCGACTTAAACAATTCAATTTCCCTATTACACAATTAGGTCCTAATTGAAACGCATGACTCATCGACATAATGATACATTCACATGGGTATTACTTTTCCTTGCAATGGCTTTAGATAATGATACATAAAAATTTCATGTATTACTTCTTGGCTTTTTCATACGCTTGCTTTAGGCCATCATTTGGCAATTATTTTCAACTTTTAGAATGTCACCAGTCATTCCATGGCCCAGTTATTTGGTAATTGTATATGGGTTGCTCCAGTACTTGAATGGGCTCTAAATAGGTTAAGGATATGTCGCCTCAATGACCACCTCATATACTGTCGACGACACCCTGGTAGTTGCCAGTTGGTCAGCAGAGGCGAAGGAAACGGGGTTCGGGGACGGAAACCAATCTCCGGTCGAAAGATAGCATCCTCTGAATATACCCACGCGGGGTTCTTTTGGTTAGTCCTGTTATCATATACGCCCAACATTCTAATTCTGTTGGATTTTCATTATTATACTTACATTTCTTAGAAATGAGTAATTCTTCCGTTGAATTTTCCAATAAAAATTGCTTTCTTAATTAGTAAGAATGCCGTATTTACAATTTAGTTTGTCCATATACTTGAAGGTTTGTCTTAGTGTACTTGTGGCCATGGTTCAATATGTTTCGATACTTGATGAAAACAAAATTTAATGAAAAGGCTAAGTCGCTTCAGGAAGCCCATTTCTGACAAATTGATTTTCAGAAGTTTGCTCTTGGAAAAAAACCAAACAGGCAAAAGTAAATTCTTCTCAGGTGAGGAGCTTGCTTGATTAATGATGTAGGCGTAGCTTTGAATTTGATCCTATACCAGCCGAAATGTTAAGCTCACTGTTTTTGGTTTTAAAAAATGACAGAGAATGTTCTGTACGTCACGTAAGGTTCACATAAGGGGTAGACTATGCACCTACATTATGGGTCTGTACCTGTCTCTCTTAAACAATTTATTTTCTTCCGCCTGTAAATTTAAATGCAAGATTTATTTTAGGGCTTTGAAATTATGCAATAGGGGGAGTGACAAAATTTGAAGACATTTTTTTTTTACTCTTGAACTAAACATGCTTTGCTTCCAGCCGTACCATACTGCTTAATACTATGGAATATCTGCTTTAGTTCATCAATATTGTTTTGCTCCTCTACAGCTTTCTCATCGAATTTATCAAATTGACGATTTTCAAATTTGAAGACATTGGTCCCCTTCAAATAAAGATAGTGGCATATTTTTGTAACTGCTTGCTTCTCTCTTTCGCATTTTGCCTTGAATTCAAAGCAGGGGCGGTCTTTAGGGGGTGCGAAGGGTGCGACCGCACCGGGCGCCGAAATTACACTTTCAAAAAAAGGTTACTCAAAGGGGAAAAAAAATCACACAAAATTTTAAACAACATGAAGTTTACGAAGATCCCCCATTAATTTTTCTGTAATATAATTTCTGATAATTAGTCAAACATTTATAACAATCTTAACTTTTTACCATTGCTTGTGGGTTCATCAATTGAAGAATTAGAAATGCTATTTAAGTCGTTGCTGGAATTTCCTCTTCCAGTGAAGTTAGTACTTTTTCGGAAGCACTCAAAAGGTTTTTCTTAATGCACACAAGTGAATGATCTTAGCTAATATTACACGCTCGATGACCATACTCCTGATCACATTCAGTTAATTCAAGATTTAAGCACCTTGTATAAATTATTAGCGTGTTTTGAGCCTGATTCAGACCGGCAATGCGAACTGCATAAATGTAGAATTGAGATCTTGGACGCTGTTTTGAAGAAATTGGGTCTTGGCTACTGGCTTATGGTTCTCAATTGGTTGGTTTATCTCCACCCCTAAAACAAAGGAGGGAAGATTTTTTATCCCTTGTTCGCTGTCATTGTTAAAGTCGAACATGAACGGCGAAAATTATGTTTTTAGGTCTTTTATGTGGCGATTTACATTTTTTTCGGCTTCTAGGTTGAGATCGCGCACATTAGGGCAATTCAATTTCCCTACCACACAATTAGTTCCAATTGAAACTCATGATTCATCAACATAATGGTACTGGTACATTAACTTGGGTATTACTTTTCCTTGAAATGGCTTCAGATAATGATACATAAAGATTTCATGTATTACTTCTTGGCGTAATTCTTCTTCACACGCTTGCTTTAAAAACATGACTTGGAAATTATTTTCAACTTTTAGAATGTTACTAGTCTTGCCGTTGGCCAATTTTGACACCATTTGTCCAAGGAGTCTCATTCTATTTTCTTCTTTCGAGTATTTTCTCTTCTTGTCATTATAAGATCAGCAGCCGAAGAAAGCGCCCTTTTTGCTATCTTTTCTCGGAACTCCGTATCATGCTGTTGACGGCATTTCGGGCCCATGACCTGGAATGCAAAAGTCGATTATAATATTTAATTGTTTCAATTAAATATTAGATCCCTCACTTTGTGTTTTCGTGAATATTCATCCGAATACCGGTTACGGTATGTCCAACCGTGGGATCCGATGGGATCCAAAAATCACTTTTTGATTTACTTGTAATATACGTAAGCTGGGATTCATGCATTTTTGTAATGAAATACTCTTCGTTGTTCCTAGGAAGCTCTTTCTCAACAACTTCACCATGAATTATAGCGCTATAATACTGATACATTTTTCCAGAAACATTAGCCACATATAGGTGCTTGGCACCTTACCCACTAGTCAAGTTTTGTTTTTTTGTAATTATACTTGGGTTAGTTGTTTTTTAACCCACTCCTCTTCTTTATCTTTTTTTTCCAATTGTCTGCCATCAAACTTCTTATAGATGACAACGTGGTTCGATTTGTTCTCTTGATGCAATACTACTTCAGGTGCAAATCCTTTTTCAAAACAAAAACTCCAGTACTTGAATGGGCTCTAGATAGGTTTATAATGTACGCCCAACATTGTAATTGTGTTGAATTTTCATTATTATACCTAAATTTCTTAGAAATAAGTAATTCTTCCGTTGAATTTTACAAAAAAAAAGTGCTGTTGTAATTGGTGAGAATTCCATATTGACAATTTAGTTTGCCCATATATTTGAAGGTTTGTCTTAGTGCACTTGTGGCCATGGTTCAATATGTTTCGATACGGAAAAAAATTTAATGAAAAGTCGCTTCAGGAAGCCCATTTCTGACAAGTTGATTTTCAGTAGTTTGGTTTTGGCAAAAAACCAAAACAGGCAAAAGAAAATTCTTTTGAGGTGAGGAGCTTGCTTGATTAGTAATGTAAGCTAGCTTTCAGAGTTTATAGAACTAGGCGCTATTCTACGCCAATATCAAGAAATTATTTTATACCTTTATTGAAACGATACACAATGTTTGACATTGTGTATTTGGATTGAGGCATCTAATACCAAAGTAAATGTAGATGTTCTAGTTGTTCTACTGGTTTGTGTTTTCTTCGTGTATTTCTGAATTAAGCCAGTCAAAATCATTGAAATTTTCTATACAATGAGTCTTCTGTTAATTTATTACATTACTATTTAACTTAATATTCTGTATAAACAGATTAATTAAACATGTTCGCATGCTGGCATCTGCGAAGGCCTGAGGCAAGAGGCTGAAAGTTTCCCTCTCGATGAATTCAGTCCAAATGTCAGACCAGGAGTCCATTAAGATGTGTTCCATAAGCAAGGCGCCAAGCACGAGCCGTGCGGACAGCCCAGGTCAGCGTTCCTGGGTACAGTCAAATAAGTCCTCCAGCTTCTTTTCGAGTCCCGAGGCTGTCTCCAGTCTAAGAATTCTTGACAGCTTCTCGTATCAAGGGCTGCAGTTTTTCAAGATCACTCAATTCGAATCTGTTGAGATGACGGAAAGCTCGTTCGCTACCATATCCCATGCGTACTCCAGCCTGTCTGGAAATGCTGTCACTACTACCGTACTGAAGATGAGGAGGAAAAACATTGTTCGAAATTGTTCTTTTTGCTTCGAGTCGTGAAATATGGTGTTGTATTAATTGAAAAAACGAGGTCAACACCGTTGTTAGTAAAATAATTTATAAAATGTTTATAACATGCGTGGGCAATTAGATTAATATACGACTGCTGCTCCGTTGGAAGGGTTCGTCTATAATTTACTATTTTATTTTCCAATTTGTTTATTAGTTGCTGGATTTCATTTTCAGGAACTGCATAGGTTCCACCAATCTTCGAGGTTATGGCATGTTGCTAAATTTTGATTCACAGGTGAATTAGAGTTCATGAATAGGTAGTTTTTCTGTTATAAGATTATCTTGTAGAGTGGAAAGGAGTTGTGAGAATCTTCTTATTCTGATGATTGATTCTTATTCTGAAAAATGATTGATTTGTTAGCGAATTTAAGGCTGCACAGGGCATGTGAACTTCAAATTTAGAAATGAGATTTGGTTTTCTCGGTGGTGTCCCTTTGTGTGGAAAACACTTGACATTTGATATTTCATTTTTTTTTTATATTGCTCGATATTAAGTAGAATAACATTTCTTCTAAACTTGTAAATCCTGTAAAATGTCACACTAGTTAGATGTCATTTGGAATATTTGCACTCTTAAAAAACAGCTAAATATGGTTTGATCTTTTGCAGCTCCCGCAGCTCGAGCCTGAACCAGACGCTGCTCAACACACTGAATAAACGTGTCAAACAACTGTAGAGCAGGATTATAGATATGTTCAGCGTGTTTACTAATTAACACACCTGAACGTACGAATCGTTTGCAGGCATATGCTATCACAACCATACGGCTTTCCGGAGGAAGCCATATCGTTTTCTGACCGTTGTCTACGAGGATGATTTGTAAATACCCCCGCGGCATCAGTTAACGTAATATTTCGGAAGGCCCCTCTAAATTAATTTTTTTTATAGGATGTTGCGAGTAATGCAATCGATTCACTTGTTAATTTATCTGTTCTGGGTTTCGTATAAGACGTGCGACCCAATGCCCCGTATTTTCGGGAGAATTTGAACAGTCACAGAAAAAGTGTGACAAGGCTTTTTAGAAAAATAGGAGGAAGAAGTGGAGGAACGACCCAGTCTAAGCCTACCCAGTGGGAATCGAACCCGGAACCTGTGCGATGAAAGTTTTTAGATGTTATTTGCACTCCTAAAAAATATCTAAATATAGTTGAATCTTTTGCATCCCGAAATCATGAGAATCCTCTCTTATCAATTTTGCAGCCCAGCAAAATCCTTGGTTTTTCTACAAATAGTAAAAAAAACAAGAGATGAGCTGTATGACCCTATTATCTACCGCGGTTTGTCACTTTGAAGGGCAGTGACGTCACTTAGGCGGTTTGTGAGCTAATAATTTACCTCGTGAAGTTCAGGATTTGAAAATTCGCCTGTCCCAGGTCCTTCCTATTTCGTAGCCCAGCATTGCTAAATAATTTATTCTTCACTTCGCCATTGCATTGAATGTAAATATATTATAAAATATTTTTTTCCATATATTGTATATTTAAAAATTAAAAAAATAACAAATTTAAAATTCCTATTGTCTAAAGCAATCAATTTTTGTTTTTAATTGGGGGCTAATTAAGTAAAAATGCAAGTTGTGAATACATTCGGATAAAATTAAGTAAATGACTAATATTTATTCCGAATACTTATACAATTCAATGGTTTGTCTGGCTGTTTAAACATATACTTGCTGTGGGAAAATCGAGGAGAAGAGGAAGATAGCGCACGGATCGTATAGTGGTGGAATTGTTACCGAGAAAGAATTTTAAGGAAAATTTTCTTATTGGATAGTTTGTCTTTTATGTGTTTAAATTTTTTTCTTTGTTTACCTAATTCAGTAATTTTAAGGAAAAATTTATAATTCGATTTTCAAATACTTGATGCGCAACAGGTGGATAAAAATTTTCTGCGTCTTGTTAGGTTCCTTCAATTTCCAGTAATTTTATCGAGGCGATCAAGCACTGCACTGATAAATTCATCACAAAAGTAGATTTGTCATCTGCATCCAACTGCGTAAAAACTATCAACTGGAATGCCCTCTAATTGATATTCATTACGTTGGAAATTTCACAAATTTTATTTGCACGATAAAGCGCCACACTACAGCATTATGTTTCTGATTTTATTATCAGTGTATACGTGAGTCTCTCCATGCTGCAGGGCCATCGTCCAGTTGTAATACGTCTGACACTAGCCAAATGGATTACAAATCATACGGAGTTTCCATCCGAGTAGTGCTGGACGGATTAAGTCGTCGCCTCTTTCCATTGACCAACGCATTCGGCGGCGATAATTCTCATCCCTCGAATTTCGCCTTTGACAAAATGCAGTTTAAGGCAACGTCCGGCTCATCTTCGGCCCGTCATTTGCATCCAGTCTACGAATGCTAAATCACTTTCCTATATCACTCACTGTCTCAAAACGGGAGAGAGAGATTCCGTGTGTCAGACACACTTTTCGCGTGCACAAGAGTCGCTCGCGATCTCCAAACCTCGGCGCCATAAAGAGTAGTAACTTTTCGGAATTTTACTACAAAAAAATATTGCACCTCTGAAAATTACTGCAAATTAAAAATAATTTATTATTGGTAGTTCCTCGTTCCCTTCTATTACTCCGCCCTACAGGGTTAATTGTCTATGTACTAAGTGCACTCGCGTCCCGTGATAATTGGGAGTGATGTGATTCATATTTTCCCATATATAATAAGATAGCACGCCGGGCTTGCTGAGCGAGGTCCCATGAGGTACCCGCCACCATAAACAAATTTGGCTTTTCTTTTCCTGGTGTAATCCAAAGGGGGAAAAAATTAGTGTTGTCTCAAGATTTTTGGGATTTCGATCAGGCTTCAAGTCGTGAAATATGGTGTTCCATTAATTGAAAAAACGAGTTCAACACCGTTGTTAGTAAAATAGTTTATAACAGTGTGCCTCCTGCTAAAAATACTCAAGTTTATAAAACGGCTTATTTTTTGTCCGCTCTGAACTTATTGCATGTTCCCTTTTAGCACAGCTTACTATTTGAGGTTAATGGCGTGCTTGCTAAATTTTGATTCATAGTTAAATTCGAATTCATGAATAGGTAATTTTTCTGTGTTAAGATCTTGTAGAGTGGAAAGGAGTTGCGAGGATATTCTAATTCTGGTTTTAGATGTTATTGCACTTTTAAAAAATAGCTAAACATAGCTGGGTCTTTTAAAAGAGTTCTTAATCTCAGCTTCCAATAGTTTATGCAGTTGACTAATTTTTTCCTAAAAGTAAAATATTTTCGACCTATTACTTTTGCTACATAAATCTCGAGCTTTTTTATTGCATCTCGAAATCATGAGGTTCCTCTCTTATCAATTTTGCAGCCCAGCAAAATCCTTGGTTTTTCTACAAAATAGATAAAAAAACAAGAGATGAGCTATATGACCCTATTATCTACCGCGGTTTGTCACTTTGAAGGGCAGTGACGTTACTAATGCGGTTTGTCAGCTAATAATGAATTAAATATTTCCTGCCCATGGCCATGGGAAAGTTCGAGTTGCCCCCAAAACTTCTCCTCTGGTGTCGTTGTGTCATAAATATCGACGGTAAAGGTTTTAAATATTAATCGAATATAGGATAGAATTCGAAAAAAGATTTCTTTGTTGTAATTGTCAGCTAATAATTTACCTCGTGAAATTTAGGATTTGAAAATTCGCCTGTTCAAGGTCCTTCCTATTTCGTAGCCCACCATTGCTAAACATGTCCTTCACTTCGCCATTGCTAAGAAATTTGCTCGTTTTGTTTTTGTAAATTTATGTCAAATAGAACTCCAATATTAAGAAAGCTTATTGATCGAAGATAAAGCTTTTTTATTATTTATTTAATTGTACGACACATTAAAATTGCATTCCAATCATGTAAAATGTTTTTGTTCTGTGTCGTAAATGTCCTTTTTTTTCATAGTCATTTATTCTCATTTTCCTTGGCACGCTCGCCAACCCTCACTGGCGACCCCTGCGAAGTGGGTCAGCACATATTTACTCTTTTTATGTCGTCGAAAGTGAATGGTCTGAAGTTGTAATTCATTAGAATACAGTACAGAATTTCATATGGCTATTGGTAAACCATTCTACGCTGAACGACAAGTTTACCAAGTTAGAAAATATACATATATTTAATTTGAAGGGTGTCAATGTGTGACAAACTTATCTAGTACCTCAGTTACATTGAAATTTACTTTACAATGAGTCTTCAGTGTCCATTGCTTTTGAATAGTTTAAGTTGAGTAATTTGAAGGGTGTCAATGTGTGGCAAACTTATCTAGTTGTATTGTAATCAGATTGTAATCAGATTGTATTGATATTGAGCAAGTTGAATTTTCATGGAGATTGATGGGAATTTTGAATCGCGAGTGGGCAGTTCTTCTACCATCTAGTAATAGAGCAGCTATTCCAGATGATGCAGTGGCTAAGGCTATGTTGCCTTTAATTCGAGTTGCACCTAATATGGTATTATATAAAAATGTTTTTTCTTTAGTTCGTACAATGGCCATGAAAAAAACCAAAACCAATACTTTAAGTTCACAATATGTTTAATCAACAGCAAATACTTATTAAGCCACTTAAAAACATTGAAATTTACTTTACAATGAGTCTTCTGCTAAATGACCTTTGCAGATTCTTTTTGCAATCAACTCCTTATTCAATAAGGAGTTGATTGTGTTGTCTTGTACATAAGGCGGTTCTTTTCGTCATCTTCTTGGGATTTTTCTTCTTTGTCCAGAATGTTGTCTTCGGTTAGTCGTTCAAATGCCCAACGAGGTATCCGTTTTTCGTGGTCGTATAAGATTTTAAATTCCGAGAGTTGGCGGTATGTTTCATCGGTAGGGTGGCCAATGCAATTAATCCAGGTTTTTTCTAGTGTCTCTGCATCTGTTGGGTGCACTGCAGACACTGTTCCGATTTTGAAATCAGTTAATGAATGCTTTATGACACAACCACAGAAATAACCGCCAAGTCCTTCAAACGCTAAATGTAATATCTGTGAGTACATTGAAAATTTAGTTTGAGGATTATACGGTTTGTTGCAAGTTGCAACAATTCGCAAAGTTTTATTGTAAAAAAAATTTCACAAGGGCACCAATTTATTATCCGATGAATTTAAGTTGTTTCTTTTCCCCTTCCGTCAAAATTTAAATACTGGAGTTCATTATTTACCCGCTAGAGGCCACTAGCTGTCAACATAGTGAACTGACTCCTTGATACGAACAGTTTGAGCATCGAGTGTCCTAAAACTAATAATACGTAGGTAAGCGATTACTTCATACGTGATTCGGCACAATTACTAGTATATTTATTTGAGGAAATTCGTTAGAATGAATTGTTTGCCTGCATTTGTTAGAAACTACTTTGAGGCGCGGACGGATACAGTCCAAACAAATGTGTGATACGTGTATTGCGCATGCGTGTTGTGTTCTGTGGTTCATTCTTTCCCGGGATAAACGACAGCGAAGGAGTGGTTTTTGTTTGCTCGTGTCATTGATTGAAAAAAGAGCAGTTTTACTCAACTATGCCTTAGTCTTAGGTTGTAACTGTTAACATTGTGAGTAATTTAATCATTGTTTTTGGAAATAACGTGCAAGGAAACTTTAATTAACGAAGAGAGCGGCAGACGAGTAGCAATCCTTTGTTCTCGAGTGAGTTTTTTCCATCGCTACTTAACCCTAATCAGATGCAAAAGCAGGTCTTGACTTTCCACTCGTTAAAAATCTTCAACTGTTTAAATTGTCCGAATATCAGTTACTTGATATTTTATCTCGATATTTGTAAATTTTAATGGCCTTAATCTATTGTTTTTGGTCAGCGAACTAAACATTTCTTAGGAGTGTATTCATTTTACCTGGAATTAGTCTATTCGTGTTCCGAAAGTTTATACATTCCGAAATTATATAATTTCTCTCTTAATTTGGCTACCCGTTTAACGTAGAGCTTTGAACAGACTTCATAAAGCTGTTTAGGTCACCAGTTACCGAGAATACTTTATGAAGCGAGTAAAAGCATCTCTTAACTTCCTACTCATTTAAAACCTTCCAACTGTTTAAATTGAAGGCTTTAAATATCCCTCAGCAGTTATTTCATGTGATCTCGATACTTGCAAATTGCAATGGCTAAAATTTGTTTTTGGTCGATTGTAATTCGATATTTGCAGCTGCATGTTTGATTCTTTTTTCAAGTCTCTTTTTATTTTATTATACAATTTCTTGTGTGTTATCATGTGTTACATTTTTCCTTAAATTTTCGTATTCAGCCAGCAGTTTACTCAATCTGTCAGTTTGCTTTTAGAAAGTAATTCGTCCAATGGCAGTTTAATATTGAACGCCCATCTTTTAATGTTAACAATTTTCTCATACAAATTTATGAGTAAGAAAATGAAGAAAATTTAGAAAAGTTAAACAGACTGATTTAGAAAAGAACTATTTGAATTCTTCGATTCTTTGACGAGTAATAAGTCTTAATAGGCTCCGGGAAACCTTTCAATTTCTAGATCACACTTGTGAGGAAGATTTAATATTAAATTATTAAATTCATTTGCCCGCAGCATGTTAAATATTAAAATGTGCTTGAAACAAAAATCAAGCGATCAACTTTTTCAATTCTAAGGTATTATACAATTTTTTTCGCAGAGATAAATTTTGGTATTCAATCTGCAGTTTACTCATAAGTTTTTGTTTTTGATTTGAACCTTTTTATTGAAAAAAATTAAACCCTACTCACCATTAATATTGAGCTGTATAAGCCTAGGCGTGGGTATCCCAAAAAATCTGTCTGATAACAGCAGTCTAGAATATACTTTATAAAGATTTTAGTCTTTACTTTTCTATTTTTATAAGCAGTTGGTGGTTTTCATTGAATCTCCAGCTGTTGATCGAGTTGCATCATTCAACAATAATTATAGTATTTAATTGTTTCAAATAAATATTAGATCCCTCACTTCGTGTTTTCGCGAATATTCATCCGGTGGGATCCATTTATACCCTAGTCGCAATTAGCGCATAACTTCGTATGGGGGCCTCCAGTTTCGAGCCTCATCCATTTTCCGCCCAAACACAACGAAACCAAACAGGCAAAAGTATATCTTTTCAGGTGAGGAGCTTTCTTGATTAATAATGTAGCTTTGACTTTGATCCTATACCAGCCGAAATGTTAAGCTCGTTGTTTTTGGTTTTGAGAAATGACAAAGAATAATCTACATTTCTCACATATGGTGTAGATTATGCACCTACATTATGGGTCAGTTCCTGTGTTTCTTAAACAATTTATTTTTTTCCGCCTGTAAATTTAAATGAGAAAGTTATTTTAAGACTATGAAATTAGCAATTGGGGGAGTGACAAAATTTGAAGACATTGGTCCCCTTCAAATAAAGGTAGTGGCAAATTTTTGTACGGATACAAGCAACTTGGAAGAAAATTATTGAACCTCGGAAGGAGCTGGATCAATTGAGAGTGCATCTGCAACTATTTTGAGGCCCTGAGCAATGAATGATAGTAAACTTGTAATCGATGAGGGAGAGAATCCAACGAGCTAATCTGCCCTTTGGTTCTTTTTGTTGATAAAGCCATTTCAATGCCAAATGATCGGCTTCAATAAAGAATGGCATCCGAAAACGTTTGACTGCCCAAACAACAGCCAAATATTCGATTTCTGTCACTGAATAGATTTTTTCAGCTTTGTTTAATGATTCGAGATGCAAAAGCAATAGGGGTGCGTTCACCTTTGCCGTCTAGTTGCATAAGGCAAGCATTGTAAGACTCATCAGTTTGTAAAACAAAGGGTTGTTTCCAGTCAGGAAACCTACGAGCCATGGTTGGATCTGCAACCATGTGCTTGAGTTCGTTGAAGGCAAAATCATGTCTTTCATAAATGCAACCAGCTTCCTTTTCGATATGTTCTGTATTAGTTGTTAGAGTTTGTGCTAACACAATTGGTAGGATTGCTTTCTTCTGTCAGCCATGTCATCCCCGTCTCTGCCCTTCTCCAATAACTGTAGAAGCGGTTACCCAAGATCTTCAGTTCTTGCTTAATCCTTTCGTTTCATACCTCAACATTGAACCACAAACACTCACTTTAGTTGTTTCCCAATGAAGTTTCTGTGGTTTAATTGCGGTAGCTTTTATTGAGGCGTTTATGGAAGTTTACGCTTCGCTGTGAAAGAGCAGACGTGTTTGATCAGTTTTCGGCGACCAAAAGCGAAAAAAAAAAAAACTTTTTTTTTTTTAAACTTACCCAACCATGAGTTTTTCATTGTTACTGACAGTACAGTGTTGGTCGTTATAGCCTTTTCTGTGGCCTTAGCGCTAGATGAACATGATCGGGTGCAGGTTATACTTTTGCAATTTTAATAGTTACTAGATTACTACGTACTTCAGCTGGTGTAGTCACTCTAGAAAAAAAGTTCATGTATAAGGCTTGCGCCTATAGTCTTGTTTTCGTTGTAAAAGACGACATTCCCCTGTTCATTTTTAGCCGTTATAAACGAGGTCAACACCGTTGTTAGTAAAATAATTTATAAAATGTTAATAACATGCGTGGGCAATTAGATTAATATTCGACTGCTGCTCCGTTGGAAGGGTCATTTGGAAGATCCGGCTTGAGATATACTTGCTGTTGACGGCATTTCGGGCGCATGACCTGGAATACAAAAGTCGATTATAATATTTGATCCCTCACTTTGTGTTTTCCTCCTTTTCCTGAGGAATTTCAGGGTTTTTGTTAAATCCTACCTACCTCTTGATTCCATTCCACTTTGCTTGTTCTGTAATGGTAATGATTTAGACATAAACATGCTTATTTCCTGCAATTTTAAATTTATAGTAAAGATTCCACACACAGCAACTTAACTTTTTTTTCCTTAGTTGATTTATTGTGACAGGCACAGAGTGAATTTTAAGTCACGTAGCTATGTGTGCAAACACTAAACGGCAGCGTCTGACAGACGAAAGATTTTTATGGATGCCACCTAGGCTATTATATTGGACAACTTTTTGGTTTTTACAGTTTATTTCAACAACAAATAATTCATCATAATTACATCACACGAACTTAATTTTCCTTTGTCATTTGTGCACATTGGTTTTCTATATTTTTTTACTCTTAATGCGGAGTTTGCTTTCTAATAAAACTCCGTCGTTTTCACCATCCTGGACAGTAGGGAGAATGCTTTCAATAACTTCACAACTTTCTTCTATCTCTCTAACGTAACCCGCCATATTCTTTCGTCGGTCACCCTGCGCATTACAGCGGTGGCGGTTCCACGGCTTCAGCCGGAAGTTTCCACAGCTACAGCCGGTGGTTCCACATGTGGAAAAGCAATAGCCGGTTCCACAGCAGGCGGTTCTTCGTGCGGTTTTTTAGCTTCCAGCGCTCAATTCGGTTCAATTCGCTGACCTAATTTCCTGAATTTGAAGATCTGCAACCGATGTGACTTGCCATAAATTGTCTATTCAGCTTTTAGAATGAAAGAAAAAAGTGCTGCATAATTCGATCGCATCGTGTCCTTTCCGGGGCTCCGTACAGATATATGGGGTTCATATAATGATAAGTTCATAAAATGCATTGGTAAATTTTGTAACTCTTGCGATTCATTTTTTTCTGAAATAACTTTAGGTGATCTAGATGAACGTAAATTATTCACCTAGCCCAATTACCAAAGTGAAAAACGTATCAAACATATTCCTGGAATTCCGCGATGAAATTCTATAATAAGAATATACCGTGAATTCAAAAGTGTTTGATTGACCTAATGCTAAATGTTCTCCCAAGTTATTTGCACCTATCGTGATTGTCATTTAGTAACTCTAGTTGGGTTTGCTGAGCGTGGCCCAATGAGGTACTCGCCACCAAGAACAGACGTGGCTATTCTTTCCCTGATTTAATCCAAATGGGGAACCAGGCCAACTTATCGCCCAACACGAAGCCAAGATATTTAACTTCCGAAGTGAAAGCAATGGCAACGTTCTGCAGTCTCAAGCGCAGCGGCCAACAGTTCGATCTTGCAGTCTAGAAAATGGCCTAAGTCTTAGTCGCAGTCAACGAGAGTCTATTGGCAGACGTCCATTCCAAATGGACGTCTGCACGCGTGTACTCATCCGCCATTTTGTCTAGTGCGAATTTTCTTCTTCATATAACTCTCTACATCTTCCAGCAATTTTCTGTCGTTTAATGTTATTGTGTCTATCGGAAGTAGTGGAATAATTTTTTTTAGGCACCTGTATTTCTGCCTTATAAGCCAGTATTATTTTCTTGACCCTGTCCCTTAGTGTGGGGTCTGTACCTGTCTCTGGTAAACAATTTATTTTCTCCTGGATGTAAATTTAAATCCAAAATTTATTTTGGGACAATGGAATTCTGCAATAGGAGAGTGTTGCTTGGCTTGGGTTTGAAAACTTCGATTCAAAAAGGCTTCAAAAACTTATTCATAAAAATTCTTCTTCTTCGCTGACCAATCTTAAATTTCGCCTAAATGTTTGGTAGTCCATGGTCACAAGTGACATTACTATTTAACTTAATATTCTGTATAAACAGATTAATTAAACATGTTCGCATGCTGGCATCTGCGAAGGCCTG
>JAQGAS010001123.1:0-25271 GCA_034686365.1 Pachymerium ferrugineum | reverse complement strand
AAATAGGTGTATACCAAAGACCTATTTGGATTGAAAACGTTGGATGCCCGTGGGGATTTGGTTTTAATACAAGTTCACAACGCTTCCCATACTGGGATTGATCAACATATGGATATGATAGTTAATGACGTTCTTCCTTATTGTATTTAACTGAAATGTACAATAAAATAGAAGTAAACTCCATGTAATAACCAAAGAATTTCAATGTGGTTTCTTTGAAGTATATTACATAATAATCTTTAAATTTTTTACCAAATATTTATGGTTTCACGTTTTAAACTGGCGACACGTTCGGATTAAAAACCTTAAACGACAAACGGTCTCGGCCAGTTAGTCACACATGAAGTACCAGGGACGTCTCATGACATATTCGTGGAATTCACAAACATTACAAAAAATAATTTCCTTCCGTACTGTTATTATAAACTAAAACGTGAATTAAAATCTACTGCAATTTAATTTAAAAATACTCCATGAACCAAAAATCTTACTTTTGCAGCGTTTTAAGCCATCTGTCCATTATGGAGAAACATGTGGAGTTTTAAATACCGCTACCACATTTTATAAATTTGGATTTTCACTTATATTGCCACAAGTGTTTCGCGCTTAATCAAGACCACTTTAGTAATGCAAACTTCTATATTAATATTTGCTTTGTTTTCCAGCAATGCAAATGCGTTTTACCCAGTTCTTTGCATACCTGGATTTCTCGCTTTCGGTAGCAGTGTTGAACCATTATGTCAAATAATTAGTCAACTGCATAATGGTACAAAAACTGAATTTATACAACCTGACAAAGCTCTTCTTAGTGCTATTGGAATACTGGAACAAGTGGAACTCTATAGAATTATACTTAATGAAAGGTTTAGTAAATACCCTGATGGAGTGAACATTGTGGCACATTCGCAAGGTAAAATATGAAAACATTTACTATCACTTCAAATGTTTAATTTCTTTTGCATAGGAACTCTAATTGCTAGGGTTATAATAGAAACAACTCCAAATCACCCGGTGAAAAATTTCATTTCAGTATTTGGACCGTTTATGGGAACATATGGAGGTTAATTTCTTACAAGTGTACGTGTTCTTGTCTGAACAAATTTATTTTTTATAGTTCCTAAAACTAAATTTGAAGGAATAGGTTTACCCCAATTGAATAATAAATCGCTAGCGGAGCTTTCTGAGTACATTGGCCACAGCTTCATTGACAATACAAATTATTTTATATAAACTCTTATTTTCCAGTTTCCTTTACCTACCTACAAGTCAGGCAGCCATCTCTTTTGCAGGTTATTGGAATGGTAAAAGCTATTGATATAAAACCAAAGTATTTTCTGTTATAAATTTAATTTCGCAGATCCAACTCAACAAGAACTGTTTATGGAATCTTCTCTATTTCTTCCATATTTAAACAATTTAAAACAATCTCCTTCTCTTCCATTAAAC
This sequence comes from Pachymerium ferrugineum, assembly GCA_034686365.1. Lineage (NCBI taxonomy): Eukaryota > Metazoa > Arthropoda > Chilopoda > Geophilomorpha > Geophilidae > Pachymerium > Pachymerium ferrugineum. Next base: position 23,825 of record JAQGAS010001123.1, on the reverse strand, counting down.
AATTTAATTTCATCTCCTCCTTTTCCAATCGTAAACACTTTAAGTTCATACTTTAATACTGCAGGTAAAACTATATTTCTTCAAATAACCACCGTATTATAGTGCCAATCTTTAGAACATAAAGCCAACATTGAAGCTTTGAACAAACTTGTTTTAATTGGAACTGATGCAGATGATGTAATCTACCCTTGGCAGTCTGAGTATGAATTCTTTTTATGTTTAAAATAGATTTTATACCATTAAACTTGAATTAGATTGGGAGGATATTACAGTGAGACATTTGATATCATTCCTTTACAAGAACAAGATGTAAGTACAGAAAATTGTATGCTATTTAATAATAATTTCAGCTTAAATAGGTGTATACCAAAAATCTATTTGGATTGAAGACGTTGGATGACCGTGGGGATTTGGTTTTAATACAAGTTCATAATGTTTCTCATACAGGAGTTTATCAAGCTATGGATATGATAATTAATGACATTCTTCCTTATTGTATTTAAATATGACATACAATAAAATGGAAATACACTCGACTTAATAACCAAACAGGTCAAGTGTGATTGTAAAAGAAGGAAAATATTTTCATCAAGTGTTGTAGGTCGAACCTCGGTATTGCGAACTCGCCCAAGACGATTCTCTCACGTCAATATTACGATTTTAATAAAAAAAATTTGGTTGGTTTCCTATAGACGCCATGTTAAAAATCTCCCCATACAACGAATTTCGATAATACGAATTATTTGTTAATAACAATATATACAGATACCGGAAGTGGCTGATTTCTCGATTATAGACCCATTTCCGAAAAAAAAAAATGGCACCTGCAATACCTCGTAAGTAAATTTTATATAACTTATCTTATCGATAATAAAATCGATTTATTTAGCCGATTTTCAAGCTAAATTGTAATCTACATTTTACTCCATTTCGGTGACATTTTACTCAAAAGCAGATCATTTGGTCACTCTTCGTACAAACAATTTAAATCTACTGTACTGAGCTGTTAAACTGCTTGTGAATATAATTTCTCAAGTTAAATAAAATTTTAATTGATTTTTTCATTACTAAGAATTTAATCGCCATATGGGACAATAAAAACTCTCGATATAAAGAACAAAGTTCATGGTTCCCTTCGAGTTCGCAATAACGAGGTTCGACCTGTAAAATGACACTCAAATCACTTAATAATCTAAAAAATTTTCTTATATAAAAGCTTCAAAATATGAATGCACAACAACCTGTTAAAAATAATATTCAAAATGTACACGAAGGTTTCCTCTTTTATTTTTCACAATGGTATTTACTATGAATGTTTTTAGACACAATGTTTACATGTGCTCCTGATGTTCATCTAAAACTTCACACACTTTGATATAAATATGAATTTTAGATCCAAATAAGTCCACCTCTACTTTCAAAATTTAATTATATCTTTCTGCACCTCAAATATGAACTCTAAATCCTACAGCTTTTAGTTTTTACAATACGTAGGTGTATATGACGTAGTCATTTTTCCATGTCATGATCCCATTTGGACCTAACCACATCCACATAAAAAGGTAGAATGTCACCACTTTCCTATAAATACGGAAATTTGCTGCAAAATTTTCAGTTGGAATTTCCATTGTAACAAAATGAAATTACATCTTATTATTTTTACTCTCACTTATTATTTCTCTGCAATCAATTGTTATTTGCCTGTATTATGCGTACCTGGATTTGGCGACATAACACATAAACTCAAAACGGTATGTGAGGAAATTGCTAGTCAACATGTTGGAACACCTGCTTTTTACATTGAACCTGACGGCTCGCTATTAAGTGCTACTGGGTTATGGGGCCAAGTGGACTTGTACAGAATTGAATTTGATAAATATTTTAAAAATTATCCAGATGGTTTGCACGTGATAGCACATTCCCAAGGTCAGTACTGTTTTAGTTAACACAAGTCATCAATAACCAATTCTTCCAGGAGCTTTAATATCAAGGGCAATTATCCAATCCACACCAAACCATCCTGTAAAAAATTTCATTTCAGTGGCTAGTCCACAGATGGGATTCTATAGAAGAAATATCTTCGGTTGTAAGTTATTATCATTCCATGTATTTACAGCATTATCATTTGATGAATTTCAGTGTCAACAAATGGTTATGATTTATTAAGCAATCTAAGTAGGGATGCGCTGACTCTGTAAGATATTGTCTAATCATTTTTATAGAAATATTTAATAATGTGAAAAAAAATTTTTAGACTATTTTATAACCCAATAGGACAGCTATCGATAAATTTAGCTGGCTATTGGAATGGTAAGAAAAGGTAACAGTTCTTATCATATGAAATTCATTGTGAAAAATTTAGATCCAAAACATCAACAATTATTTCTGGCCATGTCAACATTTCTTCCATACATCAATAATTTAAAGCCGCATGAGAAAGCTATTGGTATGTAAAAATGATCTTAAGGTCTGTATAGAGCTTAAAATTGGCTATTGGTATGTAAAAATGATTTTAAGGTCTGTATAGAGCTTAAAATTGGCAATCTTGAGTGGTTTCACATGGGAAACTAAGTCGTGTCAATATTAGTAACTTGTTTTTAATAAACAAAACCTGCCATTCAGCCAGTATCATGAACGCTAGGACGCATTTTGGGTAACTTTGTTATAAGCACATTTCATAAAATTATCAATATACTGCTGGGCGTTTCGATATAAAATGGCTCAAAATTATTTTAATTTCCTCTAATATTCATTTTAAAATTATCTTTCCTGATACATTGTCAATGAGGAAACTTAATTTATCTATTATGTCAATTTTTATTTTGTTTCTTATCAAATGCTGAAGTCATTATATTGTAAATTAAATGGCTATCATTAATACTGTAACTATTATTTTTCACTAAAATTTAACGACGCTTAATCAAATAATTTCAGAATACAAAACAAATTTTCTACGTATAAATAAACTAATTCTGATTGGAGGTCCTGACGATGGTGTGCTTGATCCCTGGCAATCATCGTAATTATACCGATTTTAAGTGCTTAAACTTGCTTTAATAATTTCTATTCACTAAATATAGAATTGGTGGATATTTTGATCAAAATTTCAATGTGGTTCCTTTGAAAAATCAATTCGTTAAGTATATTACATATTAAACTTTAAATTTTTAACCAACTATTTTTGGTTTCAGGTTTTTACTAGCGACACGTTCGGCTTAAAAACCTTAAACGATAGTGGTCAGTTAGTAACACACGAAGTACCTGGGGTATCTCACGACCAATTCGTCGAGTTCACTAACATTACGACAAATTATTTCCTTCCGTACTGTTATTAAACTTGAACGTGAATTAAAGTTTAGAAGAACACCTACTTATTTTTTAATTTAAAAATTTTCTATATTTTGAACCAAAAGGATTATTTTTGCAAAACTCTAAGCCACCTGTGCATAAACGCACAGACATGCGTGGGTTTTTATTGCCGCTATCACACTATAAATTTGAATTTTCTCCACAAGTGTCACAAGTGTTTTGCGCTTAACCATGAGTACTCTAGCACAAACCTCCCTATTAATATTTGCGTTGTTTTCTAGCAATGCAAATGCGTATTTTCCAGTTCTTTGCGTACCTGGATTTCTCGCTTTCGATACCAATATGGAACAATTATGTCAATTAATTGGTCAACGGCATAATGGCACAATTACAGAATTCATACAACCAGACAAAACTCTTCTTAGTGCTATTGGAATGTGGGAACAAGTGGAACTCTATAGAATTATACTTAATGAAATGTTTAGTAAATACCCTGATGGGGTGAACATTGTGGCACATTCGCAAGGTAAAATATGACAACTTTTACTATCACTTCAAATGTTTAATTCATTTGCATAGGAACTCTAATTGCCAGGGCTATAGTAGAAACAACTCCAAATCACCCAGTGAAAAATTTTATTTCAATATTTGGACCGTTTATGGGAACATATGGAGGTTAATTTCTTACAAGTGTACGTGTTCTTGTATTAACAAATTTATTTTTTATAGTTCCTAAAACTTTATTTGGAGGAATAGGTTTACCCCAATTGGATAATAAATCGCTAGCGGAGCTTTCTGTGTACATTGGCCGCAGTTTCAATGACAATACAAATTATTTTCTATAAACTCTTATTTTCCACAGTTTGCTTTACCTACCTGCAAGTCAGGCAGCCATCTCTTTTGCAGGTTATTGGAATGGTAAAAGCTATTGATTATAAAACCAAAGTATTTCCTGTTATAAATTTAATTTCGCAGATCCAACTCAACAAGAACTGTTTATGAAATCTTCTCTATTTCTTCCATATTTAAACAATTTAAAACAATCTCCTTCTCTTCCAGTCGTAAACAATTTAAATTCATTTCCTTCTCTTCCAATCGTAAACACTTTAAGTTCATACTTTAATACTGCAGGTAAAACTATATTTCTTCAAATAACCACCATATTATAGTACCAATCTTTAGAACATAAGGCCAACATTCTAGCTTTGAACAAACTTGTTTTAATTGGAACTGATGCAGATGATGTAATCTACCCTTGGCAGTCAGAGTATGAATTCTTTTCATGTTTAAAACAGATTTTATACCATTAAACTACAAATAGATTGGGAGGATATTACAGTCAGACATTTGATATCATTCCTTTACAAGAACAAGATGTAAGTACAGAAAATTATTCTTCTATTTAAATAATAATTTCAACTGAAATTAGGTGTATACAAAAGACCAATTTGGATTGAAGACGTTGGATACCCGTGGGGACTTGGTATTAATACATGTTCACAATATTTCCCATGGTGGATTTCTTCAGGCTACAGATATGATAGATAATGATATCCTTCCATACTGCATTTAAAGATTTTCTTATATTTGAAAGATGAAATAAAATAGTAATCAACTTCCTAAGCATTCAAAAATAAAGATGTTGTTGTATGTCTCGTTATTATATATCTCAGAAACTTTCATTTCAAAACATTTAACCCAATAAGTTTGACCTTTTAATTAATCTATTATTAACTCACATACGCAATTAACACGTCCATTACATAGGCTAATACAATTCTGCGCAACTTGACCTATACTTACACTTACACTTGTACTTAAACTTTAATATGACATTTTATAGGATGCGCAGTAAACGAATCTTCGGTCTAACTGCGCATTCTATAAATCGTCATAAGCTTTAGGTGTAGGTATAAGTATAAGTATAAGTCAAGTTGCGCAAACTCCCTAATCTACTGCTTATTAAGAAATCATGCAACACAAAACGAAATTCTTTTTTAACAAATATCTCGTTAAAAGCGAGGGTCTCACTAAAAATACAACTATTGGAAAAAAGTTATACCTTTTCGGCTATTTCACCTCCATCCGTGAGCGTTATCCCAAAGGTACGTGTCTTTTTTTCGGGTTTTAGCGGTACCGTGGTCTGTTACGTTCGGATTTGAGAAATCGCTAAATTTATAGACACACGTTTTAGATTAAATTATAAAAAAACGTAAATTCCCACGATTGGGGTAACAATAGACGAAAAGGTGTAATTTTTTCCCGTCTTTCGTCTCCAATATTTGTATTTTAATGGATAAAGTAAAATGAGTAATATGTTTAACTTTTAAAAGCCAGTAATGTCGATATTTAATTGAGATATTCTGTTTGTCTTTGAGTTGCAAAATCAAACTGAACTAATTCTTGAAGGACACAACTGTTGGTAAATTGTTACAGAAGAAATTGACTGTATTATCTAACATAATCAGAAGAAATGTCAAACAAAACCCTTATGAAACGAATAAAAACAATTAATTTGTAAAATACTCAAAAAAGAACATGTAAATACAGATAAATTCTTTGTATTTTTATGTTTTGAGCCAAATTGCGAACCTTTGCAGTTCCCTTGGGCATCCATTAGCACATGCACAGATTTTCACAAAAAAAATTGCTCAACCGGATGTAGTTTACAAACATTACATAAATTCGGATTTTCAAACAAACCAGCGTATTTCTCAACCTGTAACATGACAGCCGCAACACTACAAACTTATGCAGTAATACTTGCCTTATTGTCAATCAATGCAAGTGCATATTACCCAGTAATTTGCGTGCCTGGAATTTTTTCTTTCAAAAACAGCATTGAACGTTTATGTCAACAAATTGGTCAACTACATAATGGAACAAGCATAAAATACATTCAACTTGACAAAAGTTTTCTTAGTACACTCGCAATGTGGGAACAAGTGAAACTCTATAGACATCACTTTAATAGGATGTTTAGTAAATACCCTGATGGAGTCAACATTGTAGCACATTCGCAAGGTGTAGTAAAAAAAAGAAATCGCTCATTAAAACTTTGAAATTTTCTTTTCGTAGGAACTCTGATTAGCCGAGCTATAATAGAAACAACTCCAAATCATCCAGTAAAGAATTTCATTTCAGTGTTTGGACCGTTTATGGGAACATTTGGAAGTTAATTTCTTGTAAAAGTAAAATATTTTCATATTAAAATTTTTATAACTTGAAGTTCCTAAATCAAAATTTGAAGGAATACATTTACCACAGTTGAATGATAAAAAGTTAGAGGATCTGTCAGAGTAAGTTAATTATAGTTCCATTGGAATACAATATTTTAATCTCTTAATCCTCAAATTTCAGTATACTTTACCAACGTACCAGTCAGGCTACTATTTCTATTGCAGGGTATTGGAATGGTAGGTAAATGTTACTAACTAAAAAATTTGACGTTAAAAACTTAATATTGCAGATCCAAATCAGAAAGACCTGTTTCTGACTAAATGCAAATTCCTACCGTACATAAACAATTTAATTCCACATCCTCATGTTGAAGGTAAAAAAACAACCATTGACAGTTCAATAATTGTCATATATATCATGTAATATTTAGAATACAAAACCAATATTGAAGCTTTGAACAAACTTGTTTTAATTGGGTCTGATGGAGATGATGTAATCTATCCTTGGCAGTCAGAGTATGAATCACCTCTGGTTTTTAAACAAGTTTATATACGTATTTTAATTTTAGGGTAGGAGGTTACTACAATGAGTCTTTTGATATCATTCCATTGCAAGATCAAGATGTAAGTAGAAATATGTGTGATGTACTATGCAATAATTTGTCTTACAAAATAGGTGTATATTAACAACCTATTTGGATTGAAAACATTGGATGACCGGGGAGACTTAGTGTTGATAGAGATGCACAATGTTTCTACCACTGGAGTTGACAGAGATGTGGATATGGTGGTTAATGACATTCTTCCTTATTGTACATAAATTTTCCTCATTTTGCAATAAATGCAAGTGTTTGAGAGTTTTGGAATGTAACACACTTTCCGTTATTCTACTATTAAATAGCTGTAGAGCTCAATCAAAAACGAACATTTTTATTCTCTAATTCAATAACACTTTTCTAGATTACACCCAAAATCACATTCATTTTTTCTTGGGGTACTTTTTATCTAACTCTTTCTCATTACTCTCAGTCACTTCATTCAACTCATTTTCCCAACTCAATTTCTGCACCAATTTTTCAATACTCCCGACAATATCACCCTCCAAAACCACATCATTAGGCCTGTCACTAGCAACAAAACTCCCTACAGCTTCTTTATTGATCAACACTCGCGGTGTCCACTGATCCACTGTATCAGCAACACTTGCAAATGGCTCAACCTTAAACGAAAATAAATTCAAAACCGTGAAAAAAATAAAGCAAGTAACTTAAATACTTCCAAAGAAGTTCCCATCACGATCAACAAATCAGCTTCGGATGTGTCGACCAAGTGCGACCAGAATTTCTGCGGTAACTGCTCACCGAAAAACACTATATCCGGTTTGACTACTCCTCTCTAGTAAGGAAAATGAATTCTCAACACAAAACTAATTTAAAAATTTACATTCTTATCTCTACTTTGCATTTAGTACATTTCGGTATAAGTCCCTTCATAATTTCATCTCTAATCTGTTCGCCGTCGTGTACCTGTCGACAACTTATACAAGTCGCTACTGAGAAATTGCCGTGCGCCTCTACGAGTAAGTCTAAATTGATTCCTGCCACTAAAATAATAGAATTTAGTATTTTTGTATATCTCACTAGAAACACAATCATTTACATCTTTCTAAGCCATCTATGTTTTGTGTATACATCCGTAGGAGTTTCTTTTTCTCTTGAAGTAACCTTACGAAGTAGTGGGAGATGTTAGGTCTGTAGTTGCCCGGGTACAATTCCCGAGCTAAGTCAAAAAAAGGCCTCTGATCTGTTTCGAAGAACATGATGTCAAATATGGCTTCAGCGTAGGGAAGTTTGTACTTTTCCAGTTGGCTGTAGAGGCCAGTACCTGGAGTTCTGTAATTTTTGTAGGGACATTTGTTCAAGGCTACCAAGAACTAGGTTCATGGGTGTAACGAAAATTTTATTTAGTGACTAGAAGTAGGGGTTTGCGCAAGTTGACTTGTCGGTTGTTACACCGAACATTTATATTCTGCTTTTGAAGTTCATGCGAAAAGATAAGTTCTAACCAATGTTTATATTGAAGTCCCCAGAAATGAAAGGTAAAGCAGGCTCACATACTCGCGATGTAGATATTCCTAATGTTCGGTAAATACACATAGAAAGTTAAAACTTTGAATTATCTAACCGTAAAATATTGGTTCGCATAACGTACCCAAGGTCCGTAGAATATAATATTCGGACGTACCTCATGTGAACTTAGGTGCAACCGTAGCTTTAGTCAACTTGCGCACGTGAAATGTATACTTTTCCTACCTGAAGTCTGGGATGCCGCTCGGTGTACTAATGCCAGCTCCGGCCATTACTAATATTCTTTTCGTGTTATCATTTTTCACGTGTTCCACAACATTGTCCAACGTCCATTGCTTCGTTGAATAACGGTTTCTAAATGGACCAATATTATAAATTATGCGTAATAAAGTCAAAAAATTTCTCTATACCTTCCCAGATGCGGTTTGGAAAAATGAAAAAACCAACGACACGCATGGAATACACTATTAATAAATTTGCGATAAATTAAAAAGTAATAATAAACCACATATATATTTACTTTTTCATTTCACGTGTGGGACGTTTGTTTGACTCTCAGAAAACCGGAAGTAAATTTAGTGCCATCTATTGGCGTAAAATGTTATCTAAATGCTCAGACCAAGACCACCTATATTGAGGTGGTCTTGCTCATATCATCAGTCAATCTCAAATATTTTTTTATTTTATAAAACAAAATTTATTAACAACTCCAAACACAAACATCACTAACGCTAATCTTTCCCACCAAGCAAACTATCTTTAGGTACTTCAGCAGGCCACCAAGACGGCTTATAAGTCACTAACCGCCCATTATGTCCTTTAATCTGAATCTGTGATGAGGCTAAACCTTCCTGCATCCTAATTTGTGCCAACCCAAACTTCCCAATCTTATTAATATACCTTCCAACACTTCTCCCCAATTCATTCTCAATCATACTCCACTTACTAATAGGATTTTTATCATCGTAATCAAACACAATAGGCATAACTCTTTTACGTATAACCCCAGTATGATGAGACCTAGCAGTCAACTCCTGACCAATATAACAACCCTTATGAAAACTAACTCCATGCATGTAATCAGCATTACATTCTAAGGGGTAACATTCGGCCGGTGGTACGTCATCAATTCCTTCCCAAACCCCCAACCTATGCCGTAAATTAACATAAGGGTCTTTAATATCAGGCGATATTATCGGATCTTTTAGCACTTGTTTCGGGTCGATGTCTTCAGGTAGAATCATCCGATAACCAAGCGACTGTAAAATAAAATAACTAAGTTTTTGGTTTGAATTTATTAAATTAAAACATACGTGGGTTCTTGGGTCTTTGGTGAGTACAGTAACTTTATTAGGATCTCGAACAATTGGCGGCAAGACATCTGCCGGTGGTTTTGTATCAGCAGGTGGGAAATTACAGAGAACCCAAATTGAGAATTGATCAGTTACGTCGTTTAATTCAATTTTTTTCCTGAGTCTGTATTTGATTAAATATTCTTTGAGATCTGGAAGACACGCTGAATCACATTCGAGAAGAAAATTTTTGCTGGGCCTTCCTGGTGGGGACATGTTGTAGAGTATCACGTCAAAAAGAATTTGACCTTGGATGTTCAAGATCATGGCATATAAAGATTTTTTAGGGCCTGAAACTGAATAAAAAACGATTTTAATACAAGACAATTTCATAAAATTTTGTTGATTTTAAGGGATTAAATGAGAATTTAGCTCAGTTTTTTTTTTTTACCAGATGAGAGTGGCTGAGCTGGCCTGCCGATTTTACGGTTAGGGTGATGTATAACTTATAAATAATAAAATAAAAAATAAAGTATTAGTGTTGGTTATTTTTTTAAAAAAACATAAAATATAAATTTTCTGTTTATGTCTGTTACTTTACCAGATTCGTGTTCATCAAAGTGGCGCATGTCGTTTGTAATCATTCCCTGAAGAAAATTTGATGCTTCGGATCCTTTTATTTGAAGCAATGCACGTCGTGGTAATCTCCCACAAATTAGGGTTTCGTTGGATGCTGTGTAGCACATGAACCGGCATGTTAGGGAGAGCTTTGGCAAACTATTTTATTGAAAATTTTCTATTTTAAAAATATACATGTGAATTTCAGTTGTGTTAATAGTTCTTACCGTCTTAAGTACTTCAGTAAAAGCGCCATCAGTGAAATTCGTTTAGAGAGTGGTTCTGAACTGAATGATAGAAGGATGCTGAACCTTTTTCTAGTTAAATTTTGTTACAATGCTACCATTTTGAATTGTTCGGCAAGTGGCGACATCTTGCGCCAAATTGGTTAACTTCTTCTTTTTCCTTATCACGAAGTGATAATGGTGTTTGTAATCAATTTTATATATTTGTAACTACAACTTACATTGATCTTGTATTGATCGTGGTTAATTTAAAAATAATAGTATATTGTTTTACAGCTTAATTTGGTTCATATATTTGTTTTATCGATATAATGCAAAAACGTTTTTTTAACTCCTCTTTATTGAAGCCAAAAAATACAAATTGTAATTTTTATTGCGGCATTCGACCTCGACCAAATCCACCTTTCTAAATACATCAAAATAAAAAACAAATTAATCAACAATAAAATAAGCGAATCTAAACTAAATAACTTACAAATTCCATTCCGCCCGTTCCAATACCGACTTCGCTCTTCTTATCCCCACCGGGGCCACCAGACTTTCGGTAACGATCACGTTCACCTTCTGGTTTAGATGATGATTCTGGCACTGTGTAGAATCATTTTTCGTTAAAAACTTATACGTACACACAAATATAAAAGAATTATTTACTCTTTGGCCGGGTTGGGCGCGTTGTTTCTGGACGTTGTTGCCTTTTTAATGTCGACGGGACAATTTCTGGAGGAAGTTTAAGGAATTCTCTCAAATACTGGATTCCTTCATTCGTTAAATACCAGTAAAAATGCCTCCACGCAAATTGTTCCTTAACGTAACCACGTGAATGTAAAGACTGAAACGATTACACGATATTAAAATCATTTTACGTCAAAACCATATTTTCCATACCTGCAGTGCTTTGATAACGTGTAAATTGGGCACATTTAACGCTTCTGAGTGCTTCGTGGCGTGGAAATCTTTTTTCGCAACTAAAACACCCTCTTTGAATAGATATTCGTAAATTTGCACGCGATTTTTCTTCGGCATCAACATCCTAGAGAATAAAACTTCCCAGTTAAAAATACTCAAACGACGTCATGAAATTCATACGTTAACAAAAGTGAACAAAACTAGACAGGATGATTTTGATATTTCAAGATTAAACACTCATAACTTACTTGTACACACGGCGATTGCCTTTTTCCCAACAATGGCCGACTGAACCGGAACTTGCGCAGAACTTGTAACCGGATGACACTTCCGGATTAAATATGTCGGCGCCCATTCAGTTTGTTTACATTTTGCTATCCCTAGTAACTACCGAGGTCTGTAGCCTGAAATTCACAGAAAATGACTTGGCAATTTACAAAAGCAGAGTTAAAGAAATGTTCTATCACGCATACAATAAATATATTGAAAATGCCTATCCGTACGACGAATTACGACCATTATCTTGCGACGGAATAGACACATGGGGAAGGTATTGCGTGGCTTCAATTAATTGAATAATCATTAACCCTTTCATTTTATTATTTAGCTTCTCCCTAACCCTCATCGACGCATTGGACACCCTAGCTGTAATGGGCAACTACACTGAATTCCAACGTGTCGCTAAATTGATCACAGAAAAATCTCAATTCGATATAAATATAAATGTCTCGGTATTCGAGACGAATATACGAGTCATCGGCGGGTTACTCTCTGCTCATTTACTATCAAAAAAAGCCGGCATGCAACTGGAAGAAGGCTGGCCTTGTTCCGGCCCTTTACTCCGATTAGCCGAATCTGTTGCGCGTAGAATTTTACCGGCGTTTGACACGCCGACAAAAATGCCGTATGGCACCGTGAATTTACGGCACGGAGTTCCACCGCAAGAAACCCCTATAACATGTACAGCGTGTGTTTCATCTTACATCGTTGAATTTGGGACATTGAGTCGATTAACGGGTGATCCGATTTTTGAAGAAACGGCTATGAATGCGTTGCTGACTCTTTGGAAGTCGAAATCTAGTTTGAATTTAGTCGGGAATCATATTGATGTGTTAACAGGGGGTTGGACGGCGGTGGATTCGGGGATTGGGGCTGGGATTGATTCGTATTTTGAGTATCTCGTTAAAGGAGCGATTTTGTTTCAGAAACCGGAGTTGATGGAAATGTTTACTGGTATTAAAAATTATTTATTTACGAATTAGTGTTTTAATTTTTTTTTAATTTTTAGTTTATCGGGCTGCAATAGAAAAACACATGTTAAAAGATGATTGGTATATGTGGGTAAATATGCAGAGGGGATCGGTCACGATGCCTTTATTCCAGTCACTAGAAGCTTATTGGCCTGGTTTGTTGGTAATAAAATTTCTAATATCAATATAAAGATTTTTTAATAGTTTAATTGTAGAGTTTAGTAGGGGAAATACAAACCGGGTTGAAATCCTTACACAATTATCATCAAATTTGGAAGCAATACGGATTCACGCCTGAATTTTATAATATTCCGTCATCTGAAGCACATTCAAATCGTGAAGGATATCCTTTGCGACCTGGTATTAATTAAAATATTAATTAATAAAAAATATTGACAATTTAAAACTTTACAGAATTAATTGAAAGTATTATGTACCTCTATCGAGCAACCAAAGATCCTCTACTTCTACAAATGGGTGTTGACATACTGGAATCAATTCAACACAGCGCTAAAACTCCATGCGGATACGCTACAGTATAAAAATTTATAATTTTCGGTTTTGAACAAAAAAGTTAATTATTATAATTCCAGATTAAGGATGTGCGGGATCATAAAATTGAAGATAGAATGGAATCGTTTTTCTTAGCCGAAACTACTAAATATCTTTATTTATTATTCGATACCGATAATTTTATTCACGGCAATGGTAGCAGGGGTACCGTTTTCCAAACGACCAACGGCCACTGTATGCTTGATGTAAATAATTATATTTTCAATACCGAAGCACATCCAATTGATATTGCGGCAGTGCACTGCTGCAGTAGTCAAAAGAAAAAAGACGATGCGTTGTTGAAACAGTTTGAGGAGAATATTGACTTGTTGGGTGCTTATGGGTTGAAGAAGAATGCCGAATTTTTGAAATTATTTATAAGAAAACATACAAGACAGAGAAAAGTTTTCAAAGATGTTGAAGAAGAGAAACCTATTATACAAAGCAATTTACCGGAAACTGAGATGAATAAGCAGATTAAAAATTCAGGTGAAAGATTAGAAACGAGTATAAAAGCGACAAAATCATTTTTACAAATTAATGATGCGATGGAGAATACTGTTAAGTTTATTGAAGAGACGTTAGACTATTTCAAAGACTATTCACAGAACCGTTCAATGGAACCAAAGTCTGAATTACCTAATGTTGAAGAAGACGTAAAATCAATGTCTAAATTGAATACAGCTTTGAAAAAAATTAGTTACTGGAAGGGTTTTGTAGACGAAGTTTTGGAGAATAATAATCACGTTTTAAAACCCCCCAAGAGTGGAAAGGTCACGGCAAAGTTGACATCAACTCCTGACATTTCGAAAATTAATTTAACAGTCGAAACTGATCATGCGACTGCATCGGAATCAGAGAATAACAAAATGCCAATTTCCAACGCACGAATCGAAGATAACAAAAGTGAAAATGTTGAGACGAGTAAACTAGTCACGGGGATAGATTTAGAGAGTGAAGTCGAGTTAGCCGAGAAGGAGAAATTAAAATCAGCTGAAAATGAGGAAGAAAGGATTAAGAAATGGGCTGAAATAAAACCGAAATTCAAAAATGATTATTCGTTTCTCTTGTGCCCTGTACAACCATTTTCATTAAGATATTCAATTTTAGGCGAGACGTTTAATGTTGAATAAAATAATTTTTTTTTTGTTGTAGCAAAGCTTTTGTTTCTAAAAAAAAATACAATGTGATTCATATATTCAATGATCTGTGAAAGGAAATTGTAACATTAATTTCCATAATGAACATCCCATCTATTTCCCCCTCAAAAAAAAAAAAAAAAAGACACATTTTCTTTACATTACTTTATCTCTCAATCATTGAAGACAGTTCACAAACTTTTTTTTTCAACATGGTCAAACATTACTTTTAACCTCCCAATCTCAAAAAATAAATGCAGTTAAGTTTATTTGTAAATATGAAAAAATGTACAAAACTCATCTACTGTTTTACACGTTTAGGAAATTGGTCAGATAAATTTGAAAATTTTTTTAAGCCACTTAGAACCCACCAATAAATTTCATTCTTAATTAAATTAATCCTACGCCTCAAATTTTATCTGAAGAAAATCCCTTTTAACATTAACCGCCACTTTTATCTAGTTGGACCCACAAGTTAGCAGAAAGGGAAAGAAAAATTGTCCTCACTTTGTACATGTCCAAAAAAAGAAAAAAAAAACCCAAATAACATTTGCCTTTTCTTCATACTATACAAATAACTAAACCTAATTGGCCACTGGGGTGCGTTTTAGTTAATACACGTAAATATTTACACAAAATAAGAACTATTCAAAATAAGTTTACTGGTAACTAAATTATTCTTAGTTTTTTAATAATTCCAATTCATTTAAATTAAAACGTTAGTCTTAATTAGTCCGTTTAGCAGAGAAAAACTCGTTCAGTCAATTTATCAACCTTCCTTACATTTTAGCTGCGTAAAATAAATAAAACATTTTCTAATACGTTAAAACTAAAATTACCGTTAGTCAAATCTCTTTGAGCAAAAAATAAAGGTTTTAAACTTTTTTCTTTTAGTTTTCTTTTTTTTTTAAAAAAAAAAAAATAATCAAATTTGAGTCATCGGGAAAAAAAATCAACAAGCCACTTATAGTTAATTAAACCAAACGCCCAAATAATATTAAATTCACTGAACAACTTCAACATAATTGGCTGGATAAAGTCCTATACGACCATTTTTTCGTCCTTTACACCAGCCTTGTTCATCTTCGTCTTCCAATTTTTCAAATTGCTCACCTAAAAAATTATAAAATAAATCAATGTCACATATAAAATTTAAGGAACCCAATCCCGTTTAACAAACCCTGTTTGAAGGTTAATTCATCATCTTCAGCTCCATCGTAATCATACAGAGCTTTCACGGCTACTCCTGGTTCACCACTGTCAACTAATCCTTCTGGAGTGTCCTCGTCCCAATCATCCTGATCTTCATCAAATGGATTGTCTTGCTTTCCATTTCTGAAATTAAAAAAATGTCAAAATGTTATATTAGTACCAAAACATATTTATAACCAAATAAATGACAGTATTTAACATCATTACGTCAATATTGATTAGTGCTGCACTAGTAAGCAAATAAGAAACGAGTTAGTATGTAAAGTTAATATTTAAAAAATATTAGCACATCTAGCAATGAGTCAGCGTGTTGTTAGTGTTGATATTACTCCATCAGTATTTTATATCTAAAAATTATATTAAAAAGCCAGTGCATTCTTCTAACATTTTCTAAATTGATCTATATTAGGATTTCTAATTTGGAATTAATAATTTTAAGTGTAGTAAAAAGCAACAAAATACACTTGATAATAAATAAAAATCTGTAAAAAAATAATACAAACACATAAAATTTTCTATTTTTAGGCGCAAACTCATCTGATCACTGATGAAGCAATAAAGCGTTTGCGCAGTCATGCGAAACATAAAATAAAAAAAAAATATTTATTCCAAAATATAAACAAAAATATTTTTGGCTTCAGTGGGGGAGATAAACGGATTTTAGCAGGCCTGGCGAACATTGCTTCGTTTAGTTTTTTTTTTTTTTACTTTTTAGGAGACAAGATGGAAGTCGTTTCATTCTCTTCTTCATCATCATCATCATCATCTTCATCTTCAAAAGGGTTGTAAGACTTTCGGCTGTAGAAGTTCAAAGGTTTTAAAGAAAAAAAATCCAAACCCAATTCAAGAAAGAAAATATAGAAAATTTTTTAATTTTAAGAAAACCTTATGAAAGACGTTGCGGATAAACTCAGAAACGGAGAGGAAATCTTTTTATCAAGACTAAGAACCGTGAAAATTAAAAAAAAGTAAAATCATAATGTGAAGAAATATAAAATAAAATTAAATAAACCGGTTAATTATTAGAATACACGCTTACGTTGAAGATAAATCGGAATTTCTTGCTGACGTCACTTCTTTTTTCCGTTCCTTCTCAACCTTTTGGTTGGTGGAAATTCTAGTGATGGTTACATTTTCTCTGCCATCTCCCATGTTGCCTTTCGATGGTTTCTTCGATATGTTGTGAATTTCGGGTGTATATTCCTAAAAAAAAAAATAAATAGATAAAAATTATTTATACAAAAAAAAAGTCTAGATTTGAACGAGGAGAAAATAGAACCGCCACCAGACATGAAAATAAGGTCAGAAAACCCGAAATATAAACAAGACTGTAAATAGTAACGGGATAAAACGAGTGCGGAATAATGAAACACAGGTCAATTGAAAAGGTGCAGCAGAAGAAATTGGAAACAGAAACGACTTTTCTTTTTCTCAAATTGACAAAGATTTTGGTTTTGTTAATATTTAGAATTCTTTTTTTATTTACTGGCTGCTCATCTCCAACTGATCTTTGATTGATAAGAGTGATGCCACTTTCAGTGTGACCAACCGGGCGTCGACTTTGGCGTGAGATTTCACGGAATTCTTCCAAGTATTCCTATTTCATGGGTGAAATTAATCAACTGTATACAATTTTTTTTGGTAAATTCTCAAGACAAACATTTTCCTATTTCTTTTAAGTAAATAAAACTAAAAAAAATTCCAACTCACTTCAAACTGGGGCCAATTCATAGCCATCGTGGCCCCGTGGTTGTTAGACCACCATTTCAAATCTTTACTGGCATCAGCGTTTTGAATGGTATGTCGGTACTCTTCGTATATCTGTGGCAACCTGTTTAGAAAACATTAATATTTTACTTAAGGGCAATGACTCACGGACGTCATCAAATATTTTAAAAAATTTATTTCATGTCGCACTCAAACATGACATCATCTCTCAAACCCAATAGATGGCATTTACAGAAATGATGTCACAACCAAAATGGTGCTAAAATATATTCTCCGTTAAATTCATAGCCGATATTTTTTTTTTTATCTAAAAGACGCAGTTCAAACGATTTCAACGATCATTAAGTTTTAGAGCTTACATTACCCGCTCAAAGACTAAAGCAATCTGCAGTTAAAAATGATAAGCAAACCTCAGAAGCCTTTGGATGACGTCAGACTTCTCACGTTATTACGGAGTTTATGCAAATGGACACTTTAGAGCATGTATTGACACAACTAACATTAGCCAATTTGTGCAAACTCCCTGACAGTTTGACCAAGGAATTGGATATTGCTGCATAACATGAGCAGTTCTTTCACACGATAGCGCGTGGCAGTACCCAGAAACCGTTAGGTACTGCAAGCAGGCACTGATTTTTAATCTGTATAACAGTTAAATTTGCCTGGCGAAAAAATTCTGCCAATTACCTAAAAGCGCCTTTGGATGACGTCACATTTCTCACGTTTTGCAGCAAATGCTTTCCCTTCTACCTTATCCAAATCCTTGCTTTGACACTTCATAGATAATCCCTCAAGATTGAATTCACAAAATCATCACATTTCTGTGAATCCATTCTTCTTATTTAGATCCCCACTTACGACGCTTCTTTCGCGATGTTCAAACATTCGTGCACTCCAAACAGCATCTCCTTGAAGAAATTTAGTCTTTTCTCTTCCATCTCCTGACACTTATCAAACACTGCTGTCATATCTTCCATATATTTCGGATTGTAATCTTTGATTTCTTTCAAAGCTGTTTCGTATCTATCCTTTGTTTTTTGCACTTCTTCTTTGCACTTTGAAACTCGATCTTGAAGTCGCTTCAATTGGTCGGGAGAAATCGAACTATCCCCAACGGCGTTTTTTTCTAAATTCACCGCAGACCGTTCGTTTTTACACGCCGTGTGGTACTCGGCTTTCGTTTTATTCACCTTTTCCAAACGCTTCGCCCACGGTTTTTGAGCCTAAACACCAAATATCAGAAAATCATTAAGAACTATGACAACTCCCAACAAACCTACAAATTCACAACATAAAGAAAATTATTGAAAATCTTACTCACTAAAATCCTTTCTAAATCTTTAGTACCAATTTCTTTGTTACTTGTTATGTGATTCTTACTTTAAATTAGGCAGAAATTTGCATTCTTTACTAATTCACAGGCCAAAATAATCAATTGAAATCATTGCATGCAAAATCAGAAGATAGCACACTATAATTGCCAAACAGACACTGCCCCTTCAAGAATAATAGTATGTCTACATATCTCCTTGTTGAAACTGGATTCATGGCTATCAATAGTAAGGGGCAGAGTCGAAATTACAACTCTCTTGAGAGTTTTATATACCCAATGTGTTTGAACTGTCCAGTTCGTTAGGTTTAGCAGTGGCTGCACTGTACTGCTTCGAGTTGCTTTACTTTAAGGCATTACTTGGGGGTATTGTCTTGTTTTTCAAGACTATTTCACACAGTGACGTGTGGCAACGCGAAAACTTGTAATTTTTCTCATTGTAGTTTCATCACAGCCAACCAGCAAATAAAAGCTGACACGTGACCCTCTCATGCTAATGAGGTCTTGAAGAAGTTGAAACGCGTGAACATAAGTTTTAAGGATTATGATTAATCAAAATCAAAACAGAGTACACGTACTCTGGACATTGAGTAATAATGTAGTAGTGGATATCAAATTTGTTTACTCATGTCACTGCCTACTACCATTATCGCATTTCATGTAATTCATTTGCAATCATTGCCAGCTTCATCGCAAAGATTTATGCAGAGATTTGAAGCGGCATGTATAGTAAGTTTTGTACGCTGCGAATTATTTATAACGTGCTAACTATCCAAACCATCTAAAACGCCTCGTAACTTAACCTTTTTAAACTGATCATCCATCTCCTTCTTCTCCTTCAACTGCATCATCGACCTATGATAATTGTCCTTTTGCCACTGTTTAACCGACCCTTGAACATCATTGATGAGACGATCCCGCACTCCCACGTGCAACTCACACCTTCTGTCAGCCTCGACCAAAACCCCTTTCCAAGCTGCCTCTGTTGTTCCATATTCAGGACCTTTAAAAAAAATTAAAATTAATTCATACACAAAACAATCAATATTACAATACCAAACCACCCACCTTTTTCAATCGCTTCGTTCCACTTCTTGGACCAACCCTTTAAACTTTTAGCGTAGGCTTTCTCAATCTCACTTCTCTCCTGAATCAACTGGATCAAATCATTACACAGCCGGAATCCATCTTCCATCCGTTTCGTTGTCCTTTTATAGTTGCCGGGCTCCCAGAAGCTGTCACTTCCAGGAATGAGCATCGCATCATCACTGTGATGAGACATCGTCAAACGACGGTTACTACGAAAATAAATTAAATGTAATTAAAAAACAAAAATTTTCACAAAATAAAACACAATAAAACACTGCAATAAACTAAACAAACACTCAAATCCAAACCTTCTTCTTAGTGATCCAAACATATTATTCTTAAATCCACGAACAGAATTCATTTTCTCCAACATTTGTCAACTCTTTGACGATTAAAAACATAAAAGAAAGAAAAAAACGATCATGCACTGGCGTTGTACGCTGTAAAAAATCGCCATAAGCTGGTAAATTGATGCCAGATGTGGGAAACTAACTCGATCATTCCATTAATTTGATCCACCCACTGACATTACTTTTTTTTTAAATGCAGGTTCAGTTTTGAGGTAAGAAAATTGATAATTATTCTCCCTCTTCCCCTTTTTAAGAGAATTTGATAGGGAGAGAGAGAGAGGAAAACGTGTCAGACTGATGGAAAATCGAGAGTGACAGTGTCTACGTCCGTCTGTGAGATGGATAAGTGAGAGTAATTGGGGCACATTATAAATTAATCATGTTTAAAGGTCTGGTCTTGCGCTCAGAATTGCCAAGTGGACAGTGTATTCAAGGCAAACATCTGTGTGTTGTCGAACAAGAGTTGGTTTATAAGGTATTTTTTTTATCTCTGGACTGGTGATGGTTTATTTTAATTGTGTGTTAAATAAGTAATGTAATAGCATGAGAAGTTGTTTGCTGTTATTTTTTTAGATCTCATGTTTTAATGGAAATGGAGGTGGAATGCTTTGGTAGGAATTAAGGGAGGAGACAGGATGTTGTATTAGATATAAAGCAGCCCTGGTTAGATTTGATACAAAAGGTTATCTTATGCAGTGGTTGCATATTATTTTATTGGGAGTTGCAGTTGTGTGATTTGCTGTCATAAAATAAAATTTTTGTAGTTCTAATATTTGATGTGTAGATATTGGTAATTTCTTGTACAGAAATATGTGGACAAGCTGCAACTTCTTGCAGTATTATATATTCCAGCAAACAAATTATAACTAGATAAAATAATAAGTTTTTTAAGCAAGGGAGCAGGTATTACATTGTAGTTTTTAGTGACATATTGCTATTGATATCATAAAAACACTCAAATATTGCCTAAGCATGCTATCTTAAAAAAATAATTAAACAATTGTCTAACATGATCAAATGATTACTGAACAAACACCCAAAAAATGGTAAATTTTTGGTTTTTAGTGTGTCCAATTCACCAAAATTATGACCAAACCATGCAAGTGGTGAAATGACATTCAACAACCGCTAAATCATATAGTGACCACAACTTTAATGTAAAAATGTTAGGGAATTATTAAATTTTCATCTATTCTATCTTTATTCGTACCAATAGGAAACAAGTTACGTGATTCAAATTATCAACTACACCTTACAAATGACAAATTATTGTGGTGTGTTCAGACTATAGTTTTAAGCATGCTGTGTTTTCCTAAGAGTGGTAATTTACATTGCTCTTGCTAACACAACAGAGATAGTATGACCCCCCATCACGTGACTACTTTAAAGGACCCATACAATAATATTAAATCTCAATTTCAATTTGAAAAAATTTAAAAACTATAAAATAACTCACAGTAACAAGATCAAAACATTTCAAACATTTAAACCTAATCCTGTAGCTGCAGTGACACATGAAGAGATTAAATATTAAATCCGCACAAGATCAGAGAACTTACTTATCTAAAACTTTCTCGAAAAAACCAAACATTTCTAAAACTCTCAAAACATTTCAAATGTTATATAAAATCTTTTTATTACACTATTATACTTACTAAACCCAAAAAAAGTTCTACCATGACAAATTACACAAAGCCCATCCTCAATCACATAATGCGCATTCCTCTTTACATAACACAGAAATTGACGCCCTCCATATCAAGTTTATCACGTTCGGAATGTAATACTATGTCTCTGAACTTTTATCATATAATGACAATAATATCTCTCCCTCAACTCTTTTAATAACGTTTACCTAATACTTCCCATATCAAAAACAGCACTTCTAATGATAACAAAACACAGCTGAGTTTAATCAAAGCCAACAGGAAGTTGTTAGTGTATTCTCCAATCAAATTGGCCACCCAAATAACTTCCTTTGAAGCATTATTCCTCCCCTTTTTTCTCATTCATATATTGTGTGAACATGATACACAATATTTTATTATGTTAAAAATATAGTGAAAGGGAGTCTCGACATTCCATTGTATTCATTTTGCAATATCCTTTCAACGGGTGGATCAAAAACAATTTTTCTCGCCACACACTTACAATTCACTGGCAAATTGCCATTTTTTAATTACAAAGGGGAGAATTCATGGGTTATCTTATAAATAAAAGATGAGAGATTCCGATAAAAGTAAAGACAATGAAAAATTCATTAGGCGTTTTTTAAACGTATTTAACGTTAGGGATTAATTGTATAGGCGTGGTGGGGTTTTGGGAGAAGGTAAATACGTTGTAATGATGTCTTTTTAAATTTGGTTGCTTGTTTGTTTTTAAAAAGTGTGATCCTGTTGGGAAATTGCGTGTTTGTGTGAATTATGTATTAGACATCAAGGATGTTGCGGCAAAGTGTCGTGTGGGGAGCGGATTGATTTCGATATACATTGAAGAGTATGCAAAAGCACAAGCAACGTCAAGAGTTGGAACATTACGCCTACGTATTATTCTTTCCGAGTTATTTCTACCAGTAACTTCAAGACAAAAACTTCCACGCCATTTCCTCGATTTTCTACCCACATTTTTGCGTTTAGGTCTTACATGAACACAAAAATAACCTGGCTTTCGCCACTGTATTATTAAGTTTGGTACACACATGTTCGCATAAAGTATTACAGAAAAAAGCAAAAGAAAGCTGTAACATGGGAACAAATGTAAGCCCGCGCCAACATTTTATTCTCCAATAAGTGGTATTAAGTTGCAATTTAATTCACTTTTTAATCCGAACACAATCTTTGAAGCGTTATTTTTCGTCATTATAATTTTACATTAGTTGCTGTATGCAATTTCACTGTTTATACGAACAAAATATCAATTTTGGGGTCTCATCAAGAACATTAAGCTTACATGCTTGAATAGTAAAGTAGATAATGTTCTTATTTCCAATATTGCGTGAGGGACGGCAGCAGCCATATTTTAATACGCATGAATTGGATGTAAATACCGCTCCACCGGGTGGCAATTCCAAGTAATAAAACCATTAATATCCAGAGCGCTGAAAATATTTGGTTCATTTATTCCTAAAATTTATAACCTAGACTAAATGAAATGTAACCAAACTAAAAGTTCCAGTTCTTACGCCCTATCAAATTTAAATCCTTGTATAAAAAATTTTATTTTATTTTTATTTTCTATTTGAAATTTCTCCAAATCGATATATAGAACTTGTATGTTACCTTTCCCGCAACATTTCCAAGAGAAAAAAAATCACACACCTTAAAGCACTTAAACGTGCAAAAAAGACAAGTGCAGAAGAAAATTTTTACCAATAAATTTACTATAGACAAGCAAATTTTGAAACTGAAAAATAGAAAACCCCTATTGGAGGTAATGAATTTTTCTTTTCAATAATTTAACT
Organism: Pachymerium ferrugineum; assembly: GCA_034686365.1. Lineage (NCBI taxonomy): Eukaryota > Metazoa > Arthropoda > Chilopoda > Geophilomorpha > Geophilidae > Pachymerium > Pachymerium ferrugineum. The sequence goes on along the minus strand of JAQGAS010001123.1, from coordinate 79 downwards.
TATTTTTGTATATATATAAAAAAAAAAACCAAACCTTCAACAAGTGTTTAATAATAAATAAAAACCTGTCGCCATAAAC
>JAQGAS010001122.1:0-25287 GCA_034686365.1 Pachymerium ferrugineum | reverse complement strand
TTCACCATTTTGTTTAAAGAAACCCTTGTGATTAAGTGAGGTGACTATATAAACACTATAGTGTCTCATTAGAAATAGCAATATTAGGTATTTGACCAGGTTAAGTTCGTTAAGAATATACTATTTTATAACAGAAACTCTCTTTCCACCGCACCTCCATACTGCATATTTCGGCAGCTTAGGAACCAGAACATGGCACTCCTGTATCCATTTAACGTTAGCTGGCAGAGAAAAAGACCAGTAAGGAATGCCCAACTCTTAACTCTTCATTTCTGATTGCTTCTTCATCGAAAAATTGGTCTTGACTTACGTTTTCTTGTAGAAATAGTTTTCAGTTTTATACTATCCCAAAAGTTAAAGTTATAATCATTTTCCATTAAAAAAAAAATTAGATAAACCCTTAAACTAAACTTGACCATCGTTTCTTTCCGGAAAAAGTTCCTAGTGGTTACAGTGAACTTATTGGCAACAAGTTTCTTCTCTTGCATTCCCACCGGCAATGTGGGTCCATTTTCCTAGTGTGATAGAAAGTAAAAGGTTTTCCTTTAGGTGATAAGAAAATAAATAGTCTTCCTTTTCAGATGTGTGCAGTAAAACTCTTTTTGCTTGCTGAAGGGTAACGGCTGTTCCAGCACCAGTAATGGTCTTAGTGGTTTTATCACTTTAAATCTTGTCTTCCTCTTCTGGTATATACTGTAGCATTTAGAAAAGGTGTGGGTGTTGATAAAGTGTTATCACCTGAAAAATTTCTATTTTTAGTAGGAGAGAAATTTTTGAGAATAAGGTTAATTTGTTTTCCATGTCCGTGCTTTCAAAGGTTGGGTTAAAAGATGTTTTTCTTTTCTCCCCTTGGTTGCTGAAGTAGAAAGCAGTTGTGGTTTCTTTCAAGTATGAATTTTTTGCTCCATTACTTTTGACTGATGACGTCTTTAGAGGAAATAAAAAAAATTCTTCTCACATGCTTACAAGTTTCTGATAGTGCTGGGAGTGTACATGATCATTCAAATAGGAGTGTTTAGTGATTGAAGCTCCTTGACAGATGTTTTTTATGTCCAGACATGAAAAAAAGTTTATGGGAACAGGTGTTTTACTTAGATATTTCTTAGGTAATTGCCGGAACATTAAGAGTTTGAAAATGATTTCATCGCTCGGTGTAATTGAAGTTTGTGGCAAATTTTTTGAAAAATTTTAACTAGTTTTTAAAGACTAATTAAAATGGTAATTTCCAAATAAAATAAAAAAAAAAAAAAAAAAAAAAAAAAAACGCTACCAAATAAAAGGACTAAAAATTTTCATGTCACCCCCAGCTGATTTTATACACAGTTTTAGAATTTTTTAGAGTTGCACATTTCAAATCTAGTTTTGTCAAAATTAAATTACAGGGAAAAAAAGAGTCTAGTATGTCCTTACATTCACATTTCTCGTCCAAAGAATAGTAGGGCCAACATGACATAAATAGCATTAAAAAATAATGAGAATTCCATGTTTGCTATACATGTGGCTGAAGTCACCACAAAGTAAAGTTATTACTTTATTTTTCAGTGTACCCAAAAATAATAATGATATACATACACTGCCATTTCCATTTCCACCACTGGATACCAAGTGAATCAATATGAAAGCAATCAAAATTATTGATTACCAATTCGTTAACAATTGGCCCCAATTGTTGCAAATTCGGTTCCAATTGGGAAAAATTTGTAATTCAATATTTGAAGTTTTTAAGTCTGCATAAAAACGATTACAGATAATTATTGATCACTTCAGTGGTTTCATGACATGCAATTTTTTTGATCACCTGTACAGAAGGTAACCGTAAAGAACTCATCAAATCTATTTGGATCCATTAAAAATCATCAATAATTACAAAATGATTAAAAACTGCTGTGATATAACATTGACTATAAAACAACCAAAAATTGATAATTTTTTTTTATAAAGAACGCTATATAATATTACAAATCTAAAGTAATCATTTTACACCAATCAATAGTAATTATTTCTAAGTGATGGTCTCATATAACCTCTTGCACACTCTTAGAAATAATGTCCCAAATTTAACTCTTAAGAGCGTAATGTCCCTTTACGCGGCCAGAGTGACATAATAGACCTATATAGGTCTATGGTGACATATTTGCACTGCGTACAGTGTTACGTGCTAACACTATATGCAGTGAAAACATTCACCACACAAGAGTACTGTCACCCTGCCGCGTAAAGGGACATTACGCTCTTAAGAGTTAAATTTGGGACATTATTTCTAAAAGTGCATTTGCTGCTACAAGTGTGCTACAAATTTGTGTAACCAGGTTAGCTCAATCATTCTCAGATCAATAATTCAGGTAAGTATGTGAAGAAGTAGTGTTGATTCAGTGGATCATGTTTCTATTTCAAGTTTTTATTTACTCACGGGGATTATAACTACAGTTACATGGAGTGTATTACATTGCGAATAAGCATTGCCGTTCAAAGGTTTGTAAACTGATTACTCTCTTTTTAAAGTAGCAAAAAGTGTTTGTGTTTCCCAATAATATTGGTATATTTGTCCATCCTGTATAAAGATAACAACCAGAAGAAGTTGGTGCATCCAAATTATGAAGTAATTATTGCTAATTAGCTAACAATTTTCGGTAACAAATTTATATGGAGCCTTGATATTTTTTTTAAACCTAATTTTAGATCCACTCTTAAAACAATTGGCTTAATATTAACCTAATAGTGACAGTTTATTCTTCTTACAATAAATTGGGTCAAATTAATCAAGCCGGGCAAATTTGACTCGAAAATGGTTACTTTTACTGCTTTTACCCAGAATATTAGAGATATCCAATATTAGGTCAGGTTAAAACCAAAGTTGGGTTGAAATTTAACCCAATTCATGGTAGGAAAAATACGGGCACAATGTGCCGGTTATATTAACTGTTTTAAAGGGACACTCAACCCCTGAGACAAGTTGGGTTTAAATAAAAGATTGTAATCGTCTAATTACGTATGCATTACTTAAATTTCTTAATTTTAAACCGTAATTTAGTTTAAAATGAAAATATTATATCACGTGATCTAAACCAACCAATGGGATCAATCTTTGTGGACTGGCTGGTCCACAACAATTGATCCCATTGGTTGGTTTACATCACGTGATGGAATGTTTTCATTTTAAACTAAATTACGGTTCAAAAGAAAGAAATTTAAGTATTGCGTACATGTTTAGACCATTTCAATCTTCTATTTAAACACAACTTGTCTTAGGGGTTGAGTGTCCCTTTAAGAATGAATTAACTTCTTAATTAGAGTCATCTAATGCAAACTGTGTGATAAAGTGAAAGCAGAAAAATTAGTCACTTAAAACAAAAAAAAAATTGATGTCAGCCACCTACAATTAGAATAGATATTTTTGCATTACTGTATAAATTTTAAGTGGAAAAAGTCAACATGAAGATGAAAAAATACTTTGTGGTTATACTCCCAACAGGTGATAATGACATGCACATAACAAATAAATCTCACCTCATACCTAATTTTAAATCTGTATAACGTTCATGCATCACATTTTAAACGCAATTTAGATAAGAACGATATTGTAACCTAATTCTACATGAGCTACAAGCAATAAATCACTCATGATTAGACCCAGCTGACTTCAATGTAGGTCAGAAGGCAAAATAATTACCTATAACATATAACCTCAGGAGACAATGATTACCCAAGAAGAGATTTTCATTGATCTATATCAGTCATGTCATGACCTTTAGGGGCTCATCTCCTATCTGCTGAGTTATTCTTTGGTTGTCTTCAAAGCTATTTTCTTTTCACCATCATCAACCATCAAGTGGATTGAAACTGATAGTTAATCAATATGTAGCCTGTAGCTTGTAACCCAAAAAGGAAGTCAAATACCAAAAAAGATAAAAAATTTATGCATCTTTTAAGAAAAAAAATACAATTTATGATGAGATCACCGAACAAAGTAGCAGCAATAAACTAAACTATACACTAATACAAAAGGGTTGTCATTTTTTCACCGTTTGAGGAGTTTCGCTTGTCCCATGGTGAACACCTCATTTAATGTTAGTGAACTCTCATTTTGAAATACGATGTAAAGTAACTTAATCCATACCGTGGGTAAAACATATTCCTTTAGGAAATGAATCCTCACAGTACTTCACAATAGGTAATCACAAATCAAAATTAGATATCATTACTAGTTGTTAGATTAGAGATCAAAACATCTGCCAGGCTTTTAGTAGGGCATTTCTGGTTTCAACTGAATGAAGTAAAGGCTAAACTTAATCTAACTATACTAAATTAGTTTAAACTGATATTTAAACACACAACAAAGAATTCAGTAATGTTTGGCCTAGCCTATCTACTAAGGATTTGTACAAACAAAAGGGTAAGCATAGAACATTATTCGTCCATTTTGACAAATTTTGACAGTTATTGAAATAGGAATTTGATCAGAAATAGCACAATGTTGGCTGTATGTGAGACTTGACCTCCCATTGAGTGAGTAGCTGCTACTGACGTTTGTACCTAATGTTGGCTCAGCAAGTAATTGCCAACATTAAAATTGTTAAAAAAATTTTCAATTTTCAGTAGGAGAAGAGGTAAATTAAGACTTAACATTCATTCATTGAAATGAAGTTGAAGAAAAAACTTTTTTGGTCAATGTAGAATGTTTACTCATTGAGTATTGTTAATGCAACAAAACGTTTCTAATGTTTAGGACCAGTTATAAATGTTTTGCCTCCTATTAAATCATACTTATTCATCCTATTTTATTAAAATGTAAAAGAAATTTTAATTTGGTTGAGGCGTTTCAAGTATCCTTTAAAAAAAAACGTGAGTTTATAATTTTTAAGGTTGCGTATTTGGTCCTATGAGCAAATGCCAATTATGGGTGGTTGGCTGTTGCTTGGCACAATTTTGTGAGGCCAGAATTTGGCCAAAAAAAGATTTTATCTGGTTTTGCCGAATCAACCATTTCAATAAAGTCCAAATTTTAGAGTAAATACACGTTATTTAACATCAGATTTAATGAAAGTCGGTGAAACTCAGCCCGATCTTTTGTATCAAGCGTAGATGCGGCAAGTCTTTTAAGTGCACCACAATGAAAGGGAAGTGGCAAGTCAATTGGATCACGACTGCAGGATACTTACTAATCCAAATCTGGTTTTAAAAAATTTAAACTTATTATCTTAAAAACTAGACATTTCTACTAAATTTAGTATATACGTATTGATGCGTAAATGTGTATACCAAAATTAGATTATTCAGTATGCCTAACGAGGAGTTTGTGAAAGTTCAATATAATGAACGATTGGTGAAAGTGTGTGTTCCACTTTTAAAGGCTTCAAAATCTTAACATTGTTAGGGCTTTACTCATTGTACCTACCATTAGATCAGTGTTCTACCCTTCTCCATTAAGATCCCGAATGTGTTAATAATTTATACCGTACTCAGTTCACTGAGAGAAAAAAAGGTGTTCTGAGGTGTAGATCCACAGTCGAAATACGCACACATTAATGATATCGAGGCAAAACCTTGTAAATGTCCACCTCTGCCCTACAACACAACGTGCATGGATGTCACAGCGCCAGGTGTCATCATGGGAGGTGGTACATACATCACTGCTGCCAAACATTTCATATCTTCACCCAGCATTTCAAGATACACATAACTAAACTACAGCTACACAGCTTTGTTTAAACTATTATAACATGTAAGACTACCCGCGGACATAAGCTCTCACTAAATACTCTACACAGGACCATTTCACTAATCAGTAACCTGATAACATGTTTTTCGAATGAAAGTCTTAGACAGGGTAATGGCATAAAACCAATCTTCGGTCTTACAGTTTTTCTGCGTATCTCAAAACGCCGTTACTCGGGAGTGATTAAAACACTCGCTGTCTTGAGTTTCCGACCTAATGCTAATAGTAATAATACTAACTTTTCCTGATTAATCCAACAAGGACATACCTCATGATGCTATCGATAAAAAATTGCATTCTTTAAAAAAAAAAAAAAGAATTTTCTGTGCATTATTAAATTAAAATTCTATTCTTGCTGTCAGTGCAATATGTCGTTATTTTTTATGCTGTTATTGTTGCCTAGGGGAAATTAATGAGAAAAATGAACCTAGCAATTCCCTTCTTACACTTACACGACTAAAAATAGAAAGCCAACTAATTTTTTGTTAAATCTGTATCCATACTTGCACGATAAGATCCATTCTAATCAGATAAGAAAAGATTGAGCTGTTAGATTTTTTCTGTAATGTATAATTCCGTTTTTCAATACACTTTCACTAAGTGTTTACACTGCAAAATAAAAAAAAAATTGATATAAAATTATCCAAATATTAAGTTTTTGTGCCCTTTTTTGGTATAACAAGTCTGCAGAAAGTCTTTTTTTGAAGTAGACCGTGCAAAGAGCAAAATGAATAAAACTAGTACTTCAATAAATTACTTCCCACTAAATTGATGATATAAGAAACGGAATTCAATGTCTCAGCAGGAAACATTACTTGACACAGAAAAGTCTTCAATTAAAAATGGGTTTTGAGTTAGGAAAAGAAAATTGTTAAAGTCTATTTTGTGCCTCTTTAAAAAATTTGTCACAACAAATCAAATGCCTGAAAAGATTATTTTGTTTAGGATTGTAATTAGACTTTACGTTGAAAAAAGTGCAAGAAATTTCAAATGGAAATGCAGTTAACTTATCTAATCAGAAGTGAATAATAAAATAAAAGAAATTTACTCACAGCTAATTGATTTTACCAAAGTCTCAACCCAAAATAGAAATCATTAACCTTAATACCAGTTATCTTACGTTCACATAGAAAGCTAAACTCTCCAGGTAAATGAGGATCAAAATGCTCAATTAGTAGTTTGAAGTCATGCGAGTAATGACTTCGAAGGGAGAATATAATCTGAAATTGGGAATCTCCGTAAAATGTTATAATCGCCCTTATTTTGTAGTTGCTGTAATCACATTTGATTTTACTGATTTTTGACTTTGTATTGATTTGGTGTTGTCATATGGTCACTGGTTAAGCCATAATTCTTTCTTATTGATGGTCCTTTATAGCATGATTAGACCAATTTAATACCACGAAATTGTCAGGTTGTTGAAATCCATTATTAAATTCGTTACTTTCAATCCCAATTTCTACGGGCTACCACAAGTGAACAGGAATTACTGCATCCATATTGTACAATTTTGTACAATATATAATTAAAATCCCACTTTTAAAATCAATTAACATTAAAAATTGTCCTGTACTACTGTAATTACTGTACAATTCAACTTACCAAAACGGGTGCCTGCCTCTTTAAATCTTAAGATTACATTATTATTAAAAGAACGAACCCTTAACAATTTCTTGGACAACCAAATTTGTTTTTTTATTGAAAAATGGAAATGCTGGAAATGTGGCATGCAATGATTTGTGTTGACATGCGCTTTAAGTCATTGCAGAAACAACACAGGTGGTATTGATAATAGGAAACTTTGGAAGAGGATTTCCTGGTTCTGATTTCTCTTAAGATTTTTTCTCCCCGAAACTGGAGATTGCTTCAGGTTTTATTGATGGGCTTTTGTATTAGAGAAAGTGATTTGGCGTTAATAAGAATCACTTCGAAAAAGGAAACTGTCACCAGTTATCAATTGATTACGACTATTTTATAGCAAAATAAATTTTTATGACCTACACAAACTTTAGTGAGTTTAAACATCTAATTCACAGGTTCGAGCAAAATGTTTTCAAAGAAAGTTCTAATTCGATTTTTTTTCACTTAAGAATAATAAAAAAAAAAATCCCTAAAGAAAATACCTACTTCCAGAAAGTAAAAAAAAAAAAAAAATGATACAACGATTGCACTTGAGAGTTATAGGCATCTTAGTGTTGTATTTTAACAAAAATTTGGATCGATTTAAACCGGGATTATTCTCTAATCCTAAACTTTAATTCCAAAATTTATTACCAGCAGGTGTTTAAAACGAGGTCTTCAGTGATGAAACAATTTTCTATTTGGGGTTTTACAATTCTTATTACATTCTTTTTTTTTAATCTCTGGAAATAGATACGAGTTCAGTGACTTCAACCCTCTGCAACAAAATGGCTTAACCGTGTTATTATTTGGCTTGATTCTAGTTAAGATGCCAGTAAGTATTACGGAAGTTGTCAGTTTAATTGAAATTCAGGAATGCTCATTTCCAGTGGCTCGATCGAATTACAACTTTCCGTTAAAAGTGCTCAAGTTGTTTGTGCAAGAAAATTGATTAAGCCAAAGTGAGTAGATAGTCACGAGTAAAAGTTAGAGCTTAATGGTTGTTAGTGGTGAATGGTTGTGTGATGTAATGGAATAAAACTTTCTTTTGCTTATTCTTCTTTTTAGTTTGTTTTTAACAAAACAATTCAAGTGAGTATTGACAGCTGGAATTAACTTAATCAGAGATTTATAGACTTATACCTTTAACTTAGAGATTAGTGCTTTATCAGAAAAATGTCAATTCATTCTTCACATTGAAATTGCAAAATTATTTCAGTTGAGGAGAAATTTGAGATCCTGAATTTAAATTTAGTAAACAGGATCTAAGTGCCTCTTCACAAGTCTAATGAGGCATTCAAAAGGGTTTAATACATTTATTTGTATAAAAAATTAATCTCTTTTAATTATAGTAGGCTTTGAGGGAAGTCTATGTTTGCTTTCTAATTTCTCCCCAATTGAAATAATTTTTATTATGGTCCTTTTTTTTTTTTCTTTCCAAAATGACATTCTAATTTGATGATTTGACCACCTTTCTTCTCTTCATGTGAACTAAAATTTGTCATTTTTAGACCCTGATATAGATCAACTGGAAGGTTTGATGAAAATGAAACTTTAAATCAACTTTAGTTACTGAATTTAAAATACTTTGGAAAGTAAATAAGCAAAAAGTGTACATACGTAAAATACACAATTAAAAAAACTGCAGGAATACAGCAGTTTTCTGATACACTACTTTAGAGTGTGTTGTAATGTCATAGCCATCCTCCTTTTAACGGATAAGTGCCCCTCTGCAAACTCGCTATTAACTGTTATCGCTGCAATTACATCACCCTTCCATTGAGGCAAACTTAATTAATATAATAATAGAAATAGTGAGAGACAAAAAAATTCAGACGAGAAGCTTTTGGTTGAAAAGTTTCTTCTATGTAAAGGTCACGAAAAAGTTCCAATGGATAAGTTTTAGAGACGAATAAAGTTTTGAAATATATTTCTCTCAACTAATGGGTAATCATACGAACAAAGCAGGAAAAATAAGAAAAGGGTTGCCAGAGCCATACGCGACGGAACTACGTCGATACAAAGTTAAAATCAGTAAAATATCTACTGAAACATGCTTACTTCCAATTCAGCAACAGTTGTGGCCCTCCTTAATTTGATCTCCCTGCCAGGACCTATATGACACTTACAGTGCATACTGTACCTGCAGGAGGGCCAACTGCGCCAAATTGGAACTAGCATTCCGTCCCGTTATATCAATGGTCTGGTGACCAATGTCATCCATAAATCGATACCATATGACCATATCAGTTATTTTAGCTTTTATTTTAAATGCCTACTGTGGGTTATACAGTAGTTTTAAACCCGTGTTTGTTATCATATAAATAATCTTCATTTTTAAAGACCGCCGTCATTTAAAAATTAAAAACATGGAACTTTAAATGTGATTACAATTTGCAACTTTAACTTCGCGTGCATATGGTCATTTTTATTTAAAGTAACTTTTTTCACAAGTAAAATTCTAAGCCTTCTTGAAATTTTGACATTTCATACAGCAGAATTCAATGTTTACTGCTTGGTTTCCTTTTCTTCTCTTATCCTATGACTGTTAAGACTGAATGCTGAAAGCAGCAGCGGAAAGAAAACTTGCCTTCATCCGGAAGGAGGCTGTAGTCTTTGTTTTCAATTCACTTGGGAAGCCACCCACCTTTGTCGTTGTCTATCTTGTTTACTCATAAATTGTTTTATACACAATTTTGGCTTGTTTTTCAAGCAAGTATTACTTTTGCCCAATACTTCTTGCACGTAAATTCTTGGGACAAACGTTAATTATTGCAAAACTCGGTGAAAGAAAGCTTATTGCTGACGCAAACAAATTGGTGCAGGACATTAAAAATTAATCAACAACAAATCTTTAGAGTGTGGATGATATAATAGTAAATAAATCTTAAATAACTGAACTGTGTGTTTGGTGAAGGAATATATTTTTGGAAAATGTTCTTGGAGCTATGACTAATTATAACTTTTTGTTAAGTCATTTTCTGTTAATTAAATAATCATAAATAACAGATCAATTATAATTAATTAATTGCTTATTTGGGGGTTAATTAGATTTTGATTAATGACTACAAAATTATTAAATACTAAAGATGTAATGAAATACTGATTATAACTCATAATTTTTTACACGGCATTGATTCCAACACTAACTCTGCTTGTACATAGTAAGTTCTTTGTGAAGATACCAAATTAGTTAAAATTGGAAATTGCATTTTATTAAATAAACATTTCATTTCATCCAACATTTTAAAAACATTTTTTCATAGTCTTTAATTTAACTCTTTCACAACCCCAATGTCCACCATATGTCCCCACATCTCAACTTAGACTCATCCGCCTCTCACAACTCGCTTTCATCCGTCACACTCACAAATACATCATTGAAGCGATTGATGCAATACTGAATCAATAAGCGCAGAGTCACTATCGATATAGAGATGGAATGGTCCAGCGAATCTTCGCTGGTCACTGAGGCCGACGTGTCAAATAACGAAACGACTGAAGCAAATACTTTGGTAAACAGTTCTAAAGCCATGTCATCATTTTGGAGCCCAGGAAATTTGCAAATTCCATTTTATGGTCTCATATTTCTTTTAGCGGTGATTGGAAATTCATTAGTGATAATTACTTTGGTGCAGAATAAGAAGATGAGGACAGTGACTAATGTGTTTTTGCTTAATTTGGCTTTCAGCGATTTATTACTTGGAGTTTTCTGCATGCCTGTCACTTTAGTAGGTAGTTTATTGCGACAGTTTGTATTCGGAGAGCTCATGTGCAAAGCTATTTCTTATCTTCAAGGTAAGTTTAGGCTTTCCAATTATTTGTTATATTGTTCAATGAGAGTGAAAATGTCAGGTTTCATAAGTTTAAATGGCAGATGGAAAGAGGAACCTTTTAAAATTTCTTCAATTTAGTTTTAATAGATGCTCGCAACCAGAACATCCATTTCTATATGAATTAACAATCCTCATTCACACGTGATGAGAATTTTATACTGATTACAAGTAAATTATGAAAATGAATATTATTTTCTTATACAGACTGCCATTTTTGAATATTCATCTAGTCAGTGAGGTAAATGTGTATAAAAGATGACCAGTACAGGTAAATTATATTGACATTTAAAGCATATGTGGGTAAAAGGGTCTAAAGATGTGTATTTTAGTTGAAATTGAATGTCTACATAGATTATTTACAAGTTACTGGGTTTTGAAATTCAAGGACCCAAGGTATTTTACTGAAATTTGGATTTTCTAAGTCTGGCATTATAGGTTAAAAATTTGTCTTTGCAAAATATAACCACAAGTAAATACATTGTTTGCTTTAATATTTAATTTAGCTAGAGTGGTCTTTGGTGACAAATTAAATTGTCAAGCCTAGATAAATTTTCTTCCTTGTGAAAGTCTTTTAGCACATAAACTTTGTAAATTCATCACCCATACTGTTGTTCTACTCCAAAAAATTTTGCACCCAATGTAAAAGAAAGCTACACAGATGTGAAAGCAATGACCTTTGTTTGAAAAGTAACTAGCATTTCTTTTTTAGTGAATCAAAAAGCACATTTAAATGACTGAATCGAAAGTTTAAACTAACAAGTAAGATGAAAAGTCCAAGGGCTCATATCATAATTAAAATGAGCTAATGCTGAATCGTTGTAAAGAAAGTTCTCTAAACTTCTACAGAATTACACCAATCGGCAGTTCTAATAATGGTGGCGCGTCGGTACTACCGGATGGAATTCATTTCCGGTTCCATCTGGTAGTACCGACGCGCCACCATTATTAGAACTGCCGAAGCCACATCGCCCTATTGCTGCAATTTAACCAAATGTTTTTTTAAATTCTGAATTGTTGTCAGTTTTACACAAGATGCAGCATAAAATCGTCAACTTTGTCTTAAACTTTAAACATCTAAACTATAACGCATAAAGCATACATTTGCAAATGTACTCTTGCAGCATGAGGATTCAGATATTACTATAAAAACATTTTTAACATAATTCATACGTTAAATTCAAACAAAAATTTTCCATTACTAAATGCTTTACCCATTACTGCATTTTTTATCATCTATTGATTACCAAACATGATTATTAACTGACGCGAGAAATTCAAATATATGCCTGCTCAAATTTCTATTGCAGTTGAATTCACTTCAGCAAAAATCTATGGTCAAAAGTCAAATTATTGCTTTTAATCAAACTTGGTATCTTATGTGATTTCTCTCCCCACATTTTCCAATTTTAGTAACATTTGAAACAAAGTGAATTTGAGTTGATGTGATGTGGTGAGAGCTCATAAATGACGTGATTATGTACTGCAATTTTAAATTGGATCTGTAAACTGAAACACTTGAGTAGAAAATTAAAACTTTGATGCCTCCAGTTTAATGGAAGAGCAGATGTTTTTCTCCAATTCATTCCACTCTTTCAATTCTGCCGACAAGCAGCGTGTTTCTTAAGAAGTTCAATCACAATGCCGAACTGAAGTTAAGAATTCTTTTCAGTTTTGTAAAAAAAATGAAAATTTTATTGATTACTGGTTCAGTTTTCAATCAAAAATTAATTTTTTAAAAATATTTTTTTAAACAAATTAAATATTACCCAATTAGATTGGCCTTTTTTTTACCATTAAATACTAATGTCTAGCTTGAAGTGCAGCATTCTAATCCCAAGTTATAAAACACCTACAGAAAGTACCCCCTAAGTATAAAAAGCATAAAATAGTTATGAATATTTTTATGACTCATATTTGAGGGTGAAACCCTAAAATCAAAAGGGATGAATTCTACATATGTACCCAAACAAATTAGTAAGTACATCTTCAAGATCATTTTATACTCTTATAGTGTTTGAACCATAACTAAACATTTAATTAGCATTCTGAAATAAAAATTTTAACTTACGATTGAACTGTTATTTCCTCGTACTGATTCATAAATCTTTGTTATATACAATGAATCAGATGTTGAAAACACTATCATAAATTTCGGCATTATAAATTAAATTTCAAAATCCTCTTTACGCTTCTAACTCCATTTGTTTGCAAACTTGTGAACAATTGCTTTGAAAAAAGCAGCATGTTTACACAATCATGTACTTTCGCTTGACACACACATTTCTTTTCATTTTACCAACCAAGTGAATAATAGGAAACTGAAACGGAAACAATAGGTCCGTCTTTATCTGGATGTTGGCTCTCAATCTTTATTGCTAAATCACTACAGAAGTCAATATCCATTCAAAAACAAACTTTCAGCTGACATGACTAATTCTTTCAAAGTATCGGGTAAATTGAACGCTGTAATGATGGAACTATTTTCGTTGAGTGGAAATGTCTTTTGACATGGATGGTGACTACAACAAATACCAATCACAAAAAAAGCTTCCTTTCTTTCTAGTCTGATGAGTTGATTCTTGTTGTGGGTACGCTGCGCAGCCAGTTAATTGACTGTCATTGAAACACTGAAAAACCCATTTATGGGCAATGGGGGTAGTGAGGATGAATTTTGCCGCACAACTTTTTGACACATTTTTTGATATGCTGATCGTATATTAATGAAAAAAATCGACTGTAGAGGAATAAGCCAGTTCGTTAAACTAAAAGGGTCGAGTATTCTTGTAACCTCTTGTCTTTTTGACAATGAAAACGAATCCAATTCAAAAACCAAAAAAAGTAAAAACAATTCAGAAAAAACATCTCCTTGGCAGCAAAAAGTGAAAACAAAAAAATTTCAATTATTTGTCAGAAGGAATTAAATTAAATTGAAGCCCAGTTGAAAAAGATTTCAAGAACAGATTTAAAGGAAACTTAATTTGGTTTAATTAAAAACACCCATCCCTAGTGCCAGGGGCTAATAAGCAAACTTAGGTTTTAACTGCTGACGGAATGGCTGTTTTCATGCTTTGTTAAAATTAAGGTTAGGTAATTAGTTATGAGTTAAACGATCAGTAGTTTCTTAAAAGTTTGCATAGTCACATTAGATTCCAACAAGACTCGTAATTAATTAGCTTCTAGACACTTTTCTATCATATATTTGTAGATGAATTTGAGTGGCGCATAAACTCTAGAACTCTGTAGGCCCTAGTTAGACTTTACAAATCTTTTTCCTTACAAAACTACGCTGTAATCAACTTTTACAAATCATAGATTTCATGGTATAAAAAATAGTCCCCGCTTTTATATTCGGTTCAATTGAAGTAAACAAACGCTCTTACCTTGAGGATATATCAAAGATATTCATATTCTTTCTTTTTCATTACTTGTAGCTGTATCTGTTGCTGTAAGTGCTTGGACACTGGTTGCAATTAGTGTGGAAAGGTACTTCGCCATTTGTCAGCCACTGCAATCTCGGAATTGGCAGACATTATGTCATGCTTACAAGTCAATCGCGGCTGTTTGGATTTCATCGTTTACTCTCATGACGCCCATCGCTGTACTCAGTACTCTGCAACCCATCAAACAGTCAGGTATCTTTCATCTGTAAAAAAATTAATAAAAATAATCTTATAAACATTTCATAGAAAAATTCAAATGCAGAGAAGCTTGGCCTCATCATTGGCTAGAACAAATGTTCAATATTATTTTGGATTTGATTTTGTTGGTTATTCCTCTGGTCATTATGATTATAACATATTATAAGATAATTGTCACTTTGAAAAAAGGTATGCAGCTGAGTGGAAAATGTAAAGGTGAGAATTTATTTTTCTATCTTGTTTATATTTATGAAAAACTTTGCATGTTGTTTGTTATTTATGATTTGACACTTCCAACATCAAATTCTGAAAGAAATTCTGCGAAACAATTTTTTTTTTTTACCTTGAACCACAGATTTCACTCAATCAAAAATAAATAAATAATTTTTTCAAAAATTATTAATATTTAATGGAGTGAAGTCTGAAAATTTCTCGGTTTCTACTTTGTGAGTGGCAGTAAATATATTCCCTCTAACACTAAAATAAAAAATATTGGAGAATTAAGTTTCAACGCATTACGGAGTTTTGTGATGGTTAATGATTTTCATTTATGAACAATTAAGTAAACTATAAATTATGTAATTCACCCTCTATAAAATTACAAGTATAGTCAGGAAAATTGTGTATGACCATGCCGTAAAAAGCAAAGCGACAACGAATGTGACCGATTCGCGAATGAGACGTCTTCTCATCAAACATCCTCTTAGGAATCACGAAATCTTCTATTTCATTAGATCTGGTAAAATAGAATGAGAATAAGTCAAAATAATCAATTTACCGTAGATGAGTTGGCTCGATATTTCTTTGAGTTTTACCGGGATCATGCTGGGATGCATCATAATGGCGAAGTAGTACCGCAGAAATATCACGGCACGATATGATTAATGCTGAAATAATAATCTGTAATTTTTTATTTTTATTATTTCTTATAAGAAATAATAAAAATATATTTAT
This sequence comes from Pachymerium ferrugineum, assembly GCA_034686365.1. Taxonomy (NCBI): domain Eukaryota; kingdom Metazoa; phylum Arthropoda; class Chilopoda; order Geophilomorpha; family Geophilidae; genus Pachymerium; species Pachymerium ferrugineum. The sequence continues at coordinate 9,523 of JAQGAS010001122.1, read as the reverse complement.
GGTTAATGTATTTTAAACTGAAAGAATAGTATCATTTCAAAAATTTTGTTTGTTGCGTTATTATACTACGTTACGTCATGTTGAATTCTGTGTATGTGTGAATAATTAAATATTCGTCCAAGGCTAATCAACGATAATAAGCGCTAGTATATGCATAATATTTAACAGTTACAGAAAAATTTCAGTTTATTTATTTATTACAGTTTACGGCAGTTAGGCTTCGTTAACATTCGATAGGGTAACATGTAAGATACTACAGCAGATATGTGAATGAAAATTATCATAGTTTATTATTTATTTTAATAAATATTTACCATAAACTGGATTTAATAATAATTGGCTCCCAGAGAAAAAGCGTAACCATCATTGCATAATTACAAATGACGCTTTAATCGCTTGTTAATTATTTTTTTAATTGAAAAAATAAAGTAGCTGACACTTTTTGTAATTAGGACTCATGTGTTTAGATTGAAAGCAAATACTCGTCCTCACCAAAGTAAAAAAATACAAATATCAAAAGCTCTTAATAATCAAACCTGTTTCACATGCTTTTTCTGTTCTTCTCGTTAACTCAGTGGTTTACTTTGCACGCACGACACATTGCTTGCAAACAAAAATGGTTATAACATATTTCTACTAAAGGTCAATTTTACCAATTTATTTAGCCTTATCTCAACGTGAGTACATGGTGAACGGCAATGCATTCAAGAATGATGAAGAGGGTCACATGCCAAGTCAACAGTTTGAAGCGCCATCTGATGACAATACTTCACTCGGTAACAAATGGTCATCATCGGTTACAGAGAAAAAATCCTGTGGAAATCTGCGCCAAAGCAACTTAGCCAAAAGTCTGGCAAACAAAAAAAGAGTCATCAAAATGTTATTTGTTGTAGTACTCGAATTTTTTATTTCGTGGACACCTTTATACGTGGTCAATACCATTGCTCTCTTTTATCCGGCAGCAGTCTATGGTGGATTGGGTGTTGGTGGTGTTTCTTTGTGTCATTTGATGGCGTATGCTTCTTCTTGCTGCAACCCTATTACCTATTGCTTTATGAATTCACGTTTTCGGAGGGCATTTCTGTCAGCTTTCAGTTGCTGTTCCACCAATAAATGGAAAAGTAAACCACCTTCGGTCATGGTTAGCATGAAGAATAGCAATAGTTTCTATGAAACTTGAAATTTGGTTGTAGCATAATGTAGAAAATGAAAATGTTAACTTTTCAAGATTGTTGTGTAAATACTGATTATTAATTTTGGATGTTTGAATAGGAGAAGGTGTAATTTTGTTCTGTCTGCATCTTTTACATGCAGATTAAAGATTTGGGTGGTTTAGGCCACTACAAGATGTTTAAAACTTGTAAAATAAGAGGTTTTGATTTCAAGTTTTACTTAATGTAAAGAACGTGTAAAGGTCATTCATATGAGGACCGATTAACGATTTTTGTGGCTTTTCAATAATTTTTGTTTAATATCGTTTGTATCCTTATATTATTTTTTTTGTTTATTGCCTTTTCGTAGCAAATCAAAATTATTTAGTTGCACTCATTTAAAAGACACTTTGCATTTAACGTATTTGCAAAATATATTTCACAAGTGTATTGGGCAGGCTTAATTTAATGGAAAAATAGAGCTTTTCATATTTCGTTTTTTATTTTCCACAAATCAGGTCATAATATATTCCTAAGATTTTAATTACAGGCTGATGGCATTTAGGTGGATTCGAAATGTTATTTACCAGAAATACAGATTTAGAATGTCGTTATAAAATTAGTTTTTTAACCCCGATTTCGGGCGTTTATGCCGTAATGATGCACACTTGAGCAGTTGACACGTGTACGTTCAGGACACAGATGTGATAAAAAGTTTAGTGTCTAACGAGTGCAAATATCTGATATTGAATTTTTGCAGGTACATTATGAAAAGACAATCAAAGAGAAAGGACAGTTTAGTTTCTTGTAAAAAAAATACTTGAAAAGTTTATTAAATGGGACATTAGTATTCCATTGTTCCACCAGATGCCAGTACCAGCTTGGAAAGAAGAAGACAGAAAGAAATGAGGCTACTAGCTATAATTAATATTTGACTGCTGAAACCTAAAGTCTTATACAGAGGGACTAATAATAGTTCCAAGGTGGTGAATAGATACATTATATAGGACTTTCCGAGTTAATTAAAGGTAGATTTCATTTAATTAATTTTGTCCAATTCAATTTCAATTGTGGCCAGTCATTGGAGGTGTCTCTTTCCTAATACTTTTTAAATTAAGTATTATAGCTGGTAATATACTAATAAATGAAGTATCTTAGTAACAATATTTTTATGAAGTCAGATATTTAATTGCTTAATTATTTTGGGAATGATAGGAGGTGGAAAACTGAACGAAATTAACCCCATGATTAATTTTTTTGAATAGTTAGTTAACTTAAAGGGACACTCAACCCCTAAGACAAGTTGGGTTTAAATGAAAGATTGCAAACTTCTAATTACGTATGCAATCTGTCATTTAAACCCAACTTGTCTTAGGGGTTGAGTGTCCCTTTAAAGTTGGTCTTACATTATAGTAATTTCTTTCAGTTACAGTATATAATGGTTGTATAACGTTCGATGGCATCCTTACATAAAAACATGATGTAACTATAAGTTCAGTTAATCTATTCAATCAGCTCAATGGGAAACTTTTGAATGAATGATAAATGATACCATGTTCGAAGGTTAACCTTTTCATCAAATTCATCAATGTTTTGAGTCAACGTCAACTTGTGTCTGTTACAAAAGCAAGCAACAAATCTGAAAAATATTTTATAATCTAATTACAGATAAAATATGTTTCAATGTTTATTTTTGTGAATTCAAGTATTTATTATATTGATACCTAATCCAATTGTAATATGACATGAGCAAAAAAAAAAAAAAAAAAAGTAATTTTATTTATATAATTGCTTGGAATTGATGTATACGAAATAAAGATCTTCCAAAACTACTCGAATAATTTTAATAAATTTAATGATAAATTTATCCATTCCTTTTGTGTGTATGTATTGGGTCAAAAAATGCACCAAAAAATTTCCAAAACGCAGACACTGGTACGTTGACTTCTGTATACTTACTTCTGTCAGTTTTATATATTGCAATACTGTCTTACCTAATGTTACAGTACTATAAATTTATTCACTTTTTCTGCAAAAATAAATAATGTCAGATTAGATTTCACTTTATGGTGAAAACGATCATTTTACATCTTTTACAAAAAAAAAATATGCAGAAAATACGAGTTTTAAACCAATCACAATTATATTACACTCAAGCATATGTTCAGTTCAATTTAATAGTTTGACATTTCCTTTAGTCTAGGTCCAACATCACCAAAATTAATACCGTTTGTTTGGAAAGAAAGCTGTTTTTCTTCCAAATTGTTGAGTGCAATTCACGTCAACTCTTTCTCAAGTACGTCTGCAGAATTACGATCATTAAGGAGTATTGTACACACATCCACTCTTAAATTCGCAAATGAACACAAAATAGCGGTAATAAGAAATTAATTTCAAATCTCAGTTTGAACAATATCTTCAATAAGTTTAACTGAGTCGTATGTGAGCCGTCCATATTCTGAGTTCAAAAACAGCAAAAATATCTTCATATCATTCACGCGCTCTACAGTTGAGTCTCCAATTCTTTGTCTTCAATTACTGAAAAGTACAATTAGTGTATTAGTCACAATATCAGAGAACTAAAGGGACGAAAATTAGTTTCCTTGCATTCAAGCAATAAATACACATACTCTGAAGTATTTCCAAACAAAAAATTTTATCATTTTAGTTCATTTCCTGATCACAGTTTGATCACTGGCAGTCATTTTTGAAAATTTTGACATTTAGCAGATAATATTTGATCATTTTTGTATACGTTCTAGTCATCATCTGTCCGTTACAGCCACTTTAAAACATGATTAAAAAAATGATGAAAATTTATTTGTGAGGGGTAGCGAAAAAATTCAATGAATTGAAAATTTTAATTTGAACAATTCTGCTATAGGGCAAAACATGTCTTGACATACCTACTGCTACACCTGCCGTGTGAGTGGCATTTTTTCCTATTAGGAACGTCCACATGCTGCCTGCGTGCAATATCATTTGTTACTATATAAGCAAATTCTAAAATGATTCAAAAGTTTTATCATTTATTATTATTTTTTACACTTAAAAGTGAAGAGACGTTTGTCTGTTTCAAATTGGAATTTGAAATAAAGTTTGTTATTCAACAAATTGCCAAAATATTGACATTACTTCTGAATCACTCGGGTGATAAAAGTGCATTTAAACTTGCCTTATAATTCTTCAATTAAGCACTCAAGTGGATAGACAGTTCAGCAGAGGCTGTTAAAGTGGAGCGACACAGAAAAAATTTAATCATTTAAAAAATTGTCATATTTTTGATCATGCATAGCCATTTATCGAAATGAGATCGAAAAAGTTACAATATAGGTCCCATTTTTGTTGACACATTCTTGGACCTATGTCAAGTCCCTGTTTTATCATCCAATGTAAAATCAACTTTTAAGCCAAATGCATGGAAAGAACCAAAAAAACATTATTTAAGGCATCATGATACCAGGTTCGAAGGTTCACCTTTTCATCAAAAGTTCAATGTTTTGAGTCAACGTCATCTTCTATTACAAACAATAATTAGACTTGTTGGATTCCTCCAGAAAATTACACATTTAAATCAAGTTCGTTTACATGACCAGGACTAGTCATATAAACAACTCCAGTTTTGATCAGTGTTACAGTACGAAAAAAATTGTAGAATTACCATACAGTAAAAAAGTTCAAAACACTGCACTTTTTAAATGAAAATATGGGAAAGCATACGAATAACTAGAATGTTTTAGTTTTGGTGAATATAAACATTTCTTTTAATATATTGAGTTGATTCTTATCACACTTTTGTGACCAGTAGTCAATTTCAATATACGTTTGAAAGAGCTATCACAAATCATATTCATTGATTGTTGTAATTGCAAAATTTATCATTTCTTATGTTTAGTTGCAGAATGGATGGAAATAGGAAATATCCTACAAAAACAACCACTCCACACAACACGAGAACGGGTCAGTGCAAAATAAATGCTGAATTCCTGTAGATGAAAGTAAGGTGAAACATTTTCTTGGTTGCAATTTTGCTTTCTAAAGGAGTATTTGGTCACACCATTCCAGGTATAAATAAATACCTTTGAATGTTTAATTTTTCTCTGTGCATTCTGTAATTCAGAACTGAGAGGAAGGCAGACAAATCTATGTTTGAAAATAGTCACATATTACACCTATTTACAACTCCGTGATTTAAGACATAAAACCAAAATTATGTGCGGTCAAATTTACAAATTAGTATTTGTTCATAATCTTTTGAAGTTTCATAAATTAAGTCAAGGATAAGCAAATGTAGGTTTATATGTTGTCAAATTCGAAAGTTTTACCACACCCTAATTTGCAGTTCTTTTCTATGTAAATTACTTTTGTCTACGGTATTTGACCAATATTTTACGTCTGGTCAAATTGATATATCGAATTGAAATTTTAAATCTTACCTTCGCCAGGCATTGATCAATAGATATCTTTACTTCATAAAATAATCAAATAACTATTTTCTAATAAAGAAAACAGTAGAATACTTACCAACAACACATTTTTAATATCCCAAATGTTCCAAAAAATGACACTCGATGTATATGTACACATAAATAAAATTTAAACTTACAACAATTTACCTGTTCGGTTTGTACTCTGTCTATTATAAAAACTAGTTCCATTGACTGAACTTCGAGTTCCTCGCCGCACAAGTCGATGTCGCCAACAAAATGCTTGTAAAAACGCTTGGCGAAATCTGCGGTTCATAAAACAGTACGTGATGGGATTGCAGCACGATGACACAAATGCCAGAAGATGAATGTAAGTCATTGCTACAGGATGTGGGTGAATATCAAATAGCGACAATGTGTTTACAAGATAAAGTGGAGTCCAGCAAATGAAAAATTCCAAAACCACTACAAATAGCATCAATATTACTCTCTTTTTAGCTGCCAGACTTTTGTCAAAGTTGCTGCTCCTTATTGGGCGTATCAAAAGTCTTCTTCGGATTGGTTGTTGGGATATTGAGTTTGAAGTTTCAATGCTTCGAGTTGATGGAGATCCTTCAGAACCATCAACATTGTCCAGCTCGTTACAACTAGGTGATTTTGAGGTAATAGTTTTTTCTGCCGTGTTGTAATTTATTCCAACAGTTGATTGTTGATAGTTTGCCCCAACGGTTGCTGGAAAAATAAATAGGATGATAATTAACAAAAATAAAATAGTTGGATTAGCCAGTAAATGATTGATACAAGAAAAGTTAATGGTTGCAGCAATATTCCTTCCTCTTTTAGACTATAGTTTAAACTATCCTTTCAGTCCATCCACCTAAAATTCTTTTGTGTAAAAGAAAAAAAAAATTGATTTATGTGTGAACCTTATTCAGCTAGTCCCAAGATCATGACTTTGATTTCTCAGAATCATGATAGATGGCACACATTTAAATTTGATTAAAAGAAACAGAGAAAGTCATAAATCTTCCTTTCCAACTCTTTTTTTAAACTACTAATCGGGAACAAATAAAACTTGAACCACTCATAAACGGCCATTTAAACGTTTCATAAAAAAAAAAGAGACAACTATTTCATTTTTGAAATTGTCTGGAGTAAATTTTACAAGAAAATGACACTTGAAAGAATTTCAATAACAATTCTGACGAACAAAATTTGTAACTCAACAATTTTGATTTCAATTACAATAAGCATAAATATTTTATCAAAAAATGTGAGTATCAAAGTATTAAAGTTGAAGTGTCAAATTACATTTTTCTAAGTTTCTTTAAAACATGCAAACACCAGTAACAGATTTATTTAACTTTATCAAGTAAATTAACAATAAAACCAAATGTGTGTCATCATCCATTGGTAACAGATGCAAATTTGAGATTTTTCTTTAAGAACGTAAGAATAAAAAAAAAAACCGGTAACAATAAAATCATCCAATTCTGGTGTTATGGGTAGGTGTAGCGATGCAAAAAATTACTGCTCTAGATGACAATTTTTTTAAAACCTGATTCTCAGCTGGCTGCAATAACAGTGCTATAAAACAAGCAACTTCTAGTTTTAAAGTTTTCTTATTTACTTGAAAAGGCAGTTTGTCTAGATTTGTTGTAATTTTATTTTTAATAATGTCTTGGAGCGCTAAAAGGTCCACTCCTCTGGCAAGCCACGTTCCATCTGATCAGGTGTTGTTAAATTTTGCAAGTAAATGGCTTTATATAATAAATTTTCTTGCAAAATAACCAAAATATAAATGATCAATTATTTTAAAAGTAGGTGTGATATATTTCAATAATATTTCATGCAAAATACATGACAATCATTTTTCACTCCTGCCTATTGCAATAAAAGTTTCCAATTACGTGCAGCAGAGGGCTCTCCCTTCCTAAAAGAATAAGAACTATAAAACTAAACTTGACTGACTTATTTTTTTCATTTGTGTGTTAATTTGTTTGTGAAACCCCAAAGGCTTCATGGGACCAATTCACTTAAGAGTTCGTATATCTTTTAACCTTTGTAAATACCCAAAGAATGATATTGATTCTACACAAGAGTTTTATTTGCTTGCTTGCTTTATAAATGTATCGCTTTAGATGGATCTTTCATTTAAGTATTCTCTAGGAGGCAATAAAATTTAATGTATTTTTCCTACTGTGTATTCAACAACGAAATGAATGTACTGATGGAAAAAATAAATCAGCGTTTGTACAAACAAGATGAAGACAAACGACAAATGTTTAACAGTTTTAAGTTTAAATTGAATTTTTGCGACAAAGATGTTGTAACGTTACTGTTACTAAATTTGAAAATATTTTTGAATTGTAATAATTTATTGCTGTGTACTTGTAAGTCATCACATGTCAAATCGAAATTAAGAAAGTCCTAAAAGCCAGTGGAAACCAGAAATAAACAAATTTCATCATTCAATTCTAGAAACATTTTTACTATTCACAAACATTTCTATACTAAAGCTTAAAGTCGGAGAATGTAATTTCTAAATGCTTTAAAAATGTAACTTACAACTAAAAAATTTTCCATCCCAAGTACTAAAATTACAGTATTATCTTTGAAGTGAAAGACAACATCTTGAACAAGCCAAAACTTTTCCTGTCTTCTTATGAAATAATAATTGCAAGATGCATAGCTGTTATGCAACACACTACAGTAATGTCTTAATTACAAAACATGCATTACTCCCACAATTAAAAAATTTCATGCAAAAATGAAATTGAAGGTTTGCTATATTGCAATTTAATTTGGGATACTGGTAATCGGTTCATGCAAAGACTTAATAGCAGAAATCAGGCCAATAAGCAGTTTTCTAACCCTCATAATCATTTATGTGTTTAGACCTGTAGGTTATTAAATTAATCAAATGGCTTGCTCGTTGAGTTCATATGGACGTACTTGCCAGCTAAATGCTTGTTCTTTTCTAAACTTAAATAGTTGTTGTCCTATTTCGCAATAATAATAAAATTGGGCCTACTTAGGGTATGTTATTCAAAATTAGTCCAAAAGTTCAATTGGTATATTTCCAATTGAAAAATTCCCAATTGGAATATTGTGGCAGGGTCACATTCCTGATAATCGTGAAATCAAAATCGCCCACCATTATACGCAATGCGTTCTGGGATTGCAGATGTCACGAGTGGGAGTTTAGTGGAATGTTAAGAAGAACACGTGAAGTTTTCGAAGTCCTAGTGACATTCCCAAGAAAGTAACCAAAAGAACAGTTTTATATCTTATTTGGCGCAAATGTTTTATCCTCTTGGTCTGTTTACTCCCATATGGTTGTCTCCTTAAAGTAACTCTTGCAAAACATTTGAAGAAATAGTAAGCTAGATTCAAGAAACTGAGAAAGCAGACTATCAGTTCTTTCTTTCTTGGCCTTATGAGTTTCAATATATTAGTTGTACATTAGGTTGAGTATTGGGCATGTTTTTTTTTACCAGTCACTCATAGACCCCAATAGTTTTCTGCCAAAAGATTTTTGTGTTCCCCATTTATATCTGGAATTAGAACGAGCAAAGCAATTAATAGCTTTCAACAGCGAGTTGCACTTATAAAGCTGTGACATTGCCAAATTAATTAGAGTTCAGAGATGCAAAAATTAGTTGCATTTCTAATGGTCTTGCATCTGAGATAGACAGTGAAGTTTTATTCAAATTACAAAATACAAATAGCATTGGCATGGATTATGCCTTCTCAGAAGCATCTGCAAGTGAAAGACAACATCTTGAACAAGCCAAAACTTTTCATGTCTTCTTATGAAATAATAATTACAAGATGCATAGCTGTTATGCAACACACTAATGTCTTAATTACAAAACATGCATTACTCCCACAATTAAAAAATTCGATGATGAGCAAACATCTAAACTGCTATTCAATATGAAA
>JAQGAS010001121.1:0-25312 GCA_034686365.1 Pachymerium ferrugineum | reverse complement strand
TTTTATATTACTGTCGTAATCGTTGTAAAAATCAGCCGTCCCACTACTACCGTACAACTGGTACCCCATTTTCACCACTGATCGCACACTTGCTATCAATTCCCGTTTGTGCTGAACATTAAAAATGTTAAAAATGTTTAAACTTATGTAAAAGTTAATTACCTTGGATTAACCAATTGACAATAGAATATTTTTCTTTGGTATGCGGAAACCGGTGCTAATCATTGCTTTTAAATATGCTTCATAACGAAATGATAGAACACCTAATAAACTTTTAGTTTGATAGGATACCTCTATGCTTGTCAACACTTTCCACTGCGGTTGAGATATTTTCTTTTCAACTAACATTCTGGAAAATTTAACAAAATATTTAAAAAAATGTTTATAATATCTAAAATTTAACTCACCTTAAAAGAAATAATATAATTTGGAAATAACAACAGGTCGTTCTGGAGATACAGCACTGGGCTTCACTTAAATACAATTTTAAATCTTTGTCGTCATAGGCGACATTCATTGCTGCTCCACTTAGAACATAAGATGGGCGTACAAGACAAGGATAACCAACTTCCTGGCAAAACTGTTGCAGACTGAAATATTGTTCTTTTCATATGAGAAATGATAGAACACCTAATAAACTTTTAGTTTGATACCCCTATGCTTGTCAACAGAGATATTTTCTCTTCAACTAACATTCTGGAAAATTTAACAAAATATTTAAAAAAATGTTTATAATATCTAAAATTTAACTCACCTTAAAAGAAATTTCATCAAAATATAATCGATCACACATATCGTAATCCGTACGTACAGTCTCAGGATTACAATTGATCATCACTGTTTTCTTCCCAAGCTGTATTACAATTTTAATTAGTAAAAAAAAGAAACTGTCTACTAAAGATATTACTTGCCTTTCTTAATTCTCTAATACATCCAACAGCTATCAAAATTGCAATCCATATTTACCTATCAAAATTGCAATGTTGATAGGTATCTCCACCTGGTGATAACATTGAAAACTAACAGCGAAAATATTGTGTAAAAGTATTTGTGAATTTTCGAAGAAACATTAAAAAATTGAAGTCAACACTTATTAAACAAGTATTACTGATTATTAATTCTAATGACATAAACTACATTTTATACGGTGTTGTATGGAAGATATTTACTTCAATCTTCTACAAACTAATTTTTTCCCTCATGGTTTTTCAAGTCGTAACGACAAAAGCAGTGGACCGAATATAAGCATCACACTACAACCCCGACAAGGAGGAAAGATGAAAGTGATGGATGGCATGTAGGGAAAGTAATTTGGCAGGAGATGTCCAAAAAATACGGCGCCACACTCCACGGACAGACAACGACAAACATGTGCATCACAGCCGCTGGTCGCTTCCTCTTCTTCTTCGGTTTCTCCTCTTGTCACTGCCACCAAGAAAAATTATTTCAATCTGATATTCTCTTGTTAGCGCATCAGACATAAAGTCTTTATTATACAAATTCCAGTGAATTTATTTTTTTTAAAGAAAGAGTTCTCCCCGTCACTTGACTGCAAAAAAAAATTTGTTGATTGACAAAAATGTGGTTTGATGAGGCACACATAATTGCATGAATTTTCTTTTTTTTGGGGTGGGTGAAGACCAAAAGAGTATTTAAGGAATATTTTATTTTGTAGTCAACTTATTTAGGTGTGGTAATACTATCCAAAGTGTGCTAAATTATTACAAAAATTTTATATTTGAAAAATATTTTGGGCGAAAAATTGGGGATTTCATCAGTTGTAACATCCAAAATTATTAATTTTCTAAATTGAAACATTATAATTTGGTATTATTAAAATGGATTGAATTAATTTTCATCAGGTTAGCTCATTGTGAATCCAGTCTTTTGGTCATATGTTTATATTTTATTTTTATTACTTAGTAAATAATTTTTTTATAAAAAGTTTTTCAAACTTTCTACAAATTTGCATAAAGGAAATATCAATTTCCAAACCAAGTAAAGTTTCTTTTTGATATATTTGTTATTTACTCTAATTTTTTAATTTTATTTCTAGAGTGAAGAGAAAAAAAAAACTCTATTTAATCAAAGAATGCTTAAAACAAAAGCGAAGTCCAGTTTTCGGTGACCTATGGTGTACATTTTCTAAATAGGAAACATCAACTTCTCACAATTTGCTACAAGGCAAGAAATTTTACTACGCCTTAAATAAGAGATTTATGAAAATAAAAGTGTTCATTTCCACCATTTATGCTAGCGAATGGCATTCAATAAGTGATTAATGTTTAGCGGGGGCGGCGCTCAGCCCTTTATTAAATGGGCGGCCAACACAATAGGCGAGGAGCCATCGAGACGAGGGGAAGCGACGTAATTACAAACCAACATGAAATGAAAGCCGAGCTCCTCCTCCTCATCCTCCTCCATCTTCCTCCCCTGTTGTGGGCGTCTCGGCACGTGCTTTAATATTGCGCGTTACTAGGGACGTGTTTTCGCTCTCTGATTCAAACCCAACTGTATTTTTATCCCTTTCAATTTATTCCTAATCAAAATCCTAGCAAATTTTTTCTATGTGTTAAATTTTCTTCTGTTCGTGAACTTGTTTTTACAGGGTTAACTTAACTTATTAATTAGTTTTACATTTTCAGAGACTATGGACCAATTAGTACTGCTGTACTAATTAAAGGTGACCACTTGTAACCAATTTGAGTCAATTTAATTCAATTATTGACCTCTACTTGTTGCAGTCAATGTTATTTGCAATGGCAAAAAAGGTATAATCTGGTTTAATTTTAGCTTATTGGATGTTTGAGTTGATTTTGTAATACTGATTTGGCCTTTTGTGTTTTTTTATCTTTGTCTGGTTTGCACTGTCTGTTCTACTATTTTGGTTTTTGCTTCTTTCTTCTTCTGTCTTGCTTTATTGATCTTAGGTTTTTATAGTGTGATTTGTTCTCACTGCATATATCTGTCAGTGATGGCGTTTAAGAATTTCTATTCAGCCTTTAAATATTGTGCATTTTATGCTGGCAGTTAGTCTGTCGATTGTGGGTTAGTTGTGTTCTTGCTCTCTCTATGTCTATTCCTTTGCGGCTTTTCTTTTCTGATTGTCTTAAGGTGCTGCAGTTTCTTTATGATGCTGGGTTGTTGTGTGTTTAGATTGTCTGTTATTGTGTAGATTTGGTTTGGTCCGGTTGTCATATTTATACTTCTGCATGGCAAAAAGGTATAAATTGTTTTCAATTTTGTCTGCTACTGGTAGGAATTAATTTGTTTTGGTTTTGGGTTCAGATTTTTATTTTATCTGGTTTGTCTGATCTACTATTTTTATTTTTGCTTCTTTCTTCTGTCTTTTTTTTTATTGATTTTTAGTTTGATTTGTTCTCGCTGCTTTGACCATAGTTGTCACTGGTGGCGTTAAGTTCTACTCTTCTTCTTTTTCTTAGTAATTTCTATTCAGCTTTTAAATTGTGCATTTTATGCTGGTTCAATACGTTATATGGATGTAGGGCTCCCTACAACTTCCCCTGAGAAATAACTTTAACACACACTAATAAATGATTTTCAAGGAGTTGTATTACATCTTGCACTGCTTGGACGTAGTCAACAAGGCTTTTTTTTTTTTAATCTCTATTCTTGGAAATTACAAAAAGACCATAAAGATTGCTTTTACATCACACGTAAAGCCAATGTCTTTATTTTCTAGTTACTTTAAAAACAGTTAAAAATAATATAGAAAACAATTTTTCTCAGGGTTAATAAGAAAAAAAAAACTATTCTATAACCGGAGAGGAATTTCCTTAAATGCTCCGACACATAACCTTCTTTTCGCTTTCCTGCACTACCATCGTGAATCTCACAACAGGCATCTGTTCCAGCTCAACCATTCGTTCATACAGATAAACTACAAATTACGCCGGCTTCATTAAGTCACCAACTGATAAGATCACACTGATAAAAACGTCACTTTGAAGCTCACTTTTCATACACACATCTTGCAAAAATATGATTTGTTTCTTATTACCAAAAAAAAAATCGATAAACCCATTTTATACATCCGCCATTTTGATTTAGTGGCAGAAAAGGTTGAAAAAAATATTTTCACCAAACTATTATCTCTAACTCGAAAAAACGGGTAAAATCTGTTAATTAGTTTTAATTTGTTATTATAACGAGTGAATACCAATTAAAAATGTTTTGGTGTTTATAAACCTTAAAAAAAAACAACAAAATAATAATATCTCAGTGTTTTTTAACCTATGTGTAAATAACGGTGACGTTGCATGATTGAGTGACAAGTGATGCGTGTAATAGTAGTGAAAATAATGCGGCATTTGATTTTTAATAAGGCACCTGCAGCCTCCCCTTTCTCTCATGAATTCAAATGAGAGCCCATGATGCGGGATTATCCACTCGGTTGGCAATTTTGGTGCACGTGTGAGTCTCGTGCCTTACAAGAGGGGGGAAAATATCATGCACTAAGCGATTGTCCTGCTAATCAATTTGCTAATATCCCCTTCTCTTCCTGCCCCGCACGTGGCTCACTTTATTGCGGTGCAGGTGATGAAGCTGCCTTCCATTCATGACCGACAAAATCCACCATTTTGGACATTCGTGGCGAATCAATTTCCATCAAATGCCGGAACGTTTATTGCGCTTTTCTTGCCCTTTTTCCCTATCTCTGTAAAACGAAAAAAAATTTCTAAAGTCGTAATTTTTTAATATAAATTATTATGACTTGTGAAACAAGTTTAGTGTTATTCAATGATTTTTTTTTTTAATGTAATACTTTCTTACACCATTCATTTGTTTTTTGCACTTGTTTCATGCCATTAAAGCCATTAAGAGTGAAATGACTTGTCCCATTACTCAGGTGTTTTGTGTTTTTTATCTACAAACTAATCAGAATGTTAAGAATCAAAATGTTCTTTGTAAAAGTAACTATAACTTCATAAAATGAATATTAACTGTGATGAAACAATCATAAACTTGCAAATGGCTACCGATGACTTTCACCTCTTCAAAAACCTCAAGTTGAAATCCAGCAAACATTATCCCCTTTTTTAGCAGTTAGTACGACTACACTTATATAAAATTTGACTAGAAGTAAATAAATAAGTGAGTTCACTAATAATTTGAAAAAAATGAAGAGAAAGCAATATCTACACCTGCAAAGCAGCCATCTTACTTTAAACAATGAGTCATGTGATACGGTCATGTGAGAGTCATGTGACAACAAACATGGCGTTATTTCTATTTAATTCATTTGTTAGACACTTATATTTTTTTAAAATAAAAAAAAAATATTTCCGAAATTGTAGTGACATGAGAGTGGCTAATCCAATTAGATCACATTGCATCTTGTTTGATCAGATAAACGAGGGCCTCCCATTAAGACTGTTGAATAGAGGCTCTCTAAACGAGATGTGGGGGGTCGGTACTGATAAGAGCAGCACGACTCCTAACTAGTCTTAATTCCCCTTCCCCCCACCCTCCTGCATGATGATCTTAGCTGCAAGTCGCTTCCTTTTCTCACCTCTCAACTCATGGTGAGTGTCTTTTGTTTTGCGCAGCTAAACACATCTGTCAGTGTTGTTTCTTTGAATTTCTGGAATTCTGAGCATGTGCTCTTGATTTATGGCTCAGACTCGGTGTGGGAACCTCTCGGGGCACGTCGGTGAATTCCCGTCATTAACCTGCCGGCGTGCCTTGGCCAGGTGACTCGCGCCAGGAATATGAACGTCTGTCTCTTTGGCTAACAGGCAACACCAACTGAACACATTAATTGGTTTCAAGTGGCCACACATTTTATGCTAATTGTGTTTTAATTTCATATTATCAATCAGATTTTATTTTGATCTGCATTCAATGTTTATAAAATGATTATTATTTTTAGTCTTTTCATAGTTAAGTCAAAAAAAAATTAAATGAATTATTTGGAAAAAAATAATAGTGCACTTTTGTTATTCGTTGATATATCGAGCTGCGTAAAAGCAAAAGTTTAACTGCAAGTACCATTCCATGCAAAAATTCTAACCGAAAAAGAATTTTTTTTAGTTTTTAAAAACTCTAATTTTTGCTATTTTCAGAAATGGTATAAACTCTCAAATGGAACACAAATTGCAAAATGAAAATTTTGTTGAGCAACAAAAAAATTATTTCATTTGCTGTGAATGCAAAATTGATAACAAAGATGTAAAATTGAGATAATTAGAATTTGCGATAAAAAAAGGAAATTGGGCAACTAAATTTCTTCTTTTATAACTGCAAACACTTCTAATGCTAAGAATCCAATCCAAAAGAAACGATGTGCAGGGCACAGAGATGAACAGTAACTGTGCAAATAATAATTTGAGATTTTTTGCTATCTACAACTGCTTACAAACTTAAAATTTCTCATGAAATCAAAATTCAAACAATCAAAAACTGCAAAAAAAGCAAAACCCAAACAATCAAAAACTGCATAAAACGCAAAACCCAAACAATCAAAAACTGCAAAAACAATCAAAAACTGCATAAAACGCAAAACCCAAACAATCAAAAACTGCAAAAACGCAAAACCCAAACAATCAAAAATCGTAAAAACGCAAAACCCAAACAATCGAAAATCGCAAAATCTCAACAATCAAAAACTACAAAAATAACACAATTAAAATTCGTTTCATTTTGCAATTTTCAGATTACACAAATCACACACTATAAATGTAGCTACATTACCACAAACAATTTACCTCCACGGCTACATCACCACAAACACTGCACTGCTCTCTCCTTCTTCCTTTAAATTTCCCCATCTAAGTACTCAGTACCATTAGCTCAAAACCACTCGACCTCCATGACCTCCGTCGTCTTTCCCATCCACAACACTATTAAAACAAACACACACCTAACACTTCCATCCAAATTTCCAATTCTAAACACCACCCTAAATCAAAAATCAACTTCAATTCCCTCCACCATAATTAACCCACCCTCTTAAAAATAAAAATAAAACCACCAAAACAAGCGAAAAATAACCCTATAAAAAGAGAAGAGAGAAAATAACCCCGAATAATGTCATATGGCAACCATTTTCCTCACCCCCCTCCCTTTCCCTTCCTCATCTCTCAAAAAAAAAAAAAAAAATTGCGCACAAGGCATCAAATCCATAATTGCCTCACGAGCCAGTCATTATCACCCACCAACAACCAATGGAAATGTAGTTATTGGTATCTGGCGAAGAGGATTGCGCATGGGAAAGTTGGTGACGTCATAAATGAGGAGGAGCTAGAAAAAAGAGAAGGAGAGAAGCTCCGCCCTCTTGGATGCGGGAGAAGGAAGAAGGAGCCAGAAGGATGAGGCAAGTGCACGATACGAACAAACTGGACGACAGCCGACAATATGACTTGCTTTGGAATCATGTTTCCCCAATCGCACAACAAACTTGCTGCTTATGCTTCTGCTCATCACGCTAATGAAGCCTGTTTGATTCGTAGTTCTGCTAAGGTAGTTTTATTTAGTTGTGATTGTTTTCTTTTGTTGATTTTTTGATTGATTGATTGATTGTTCGGTTTGTAGCGCTTTAATTGATGGTTATGAAATTTTTTTTAATGTCTGTTTGTGGTTAAAAATTTATCTCTTGGTATGAAGAGAAGAGATTTGCTGTGAGAAATTGAATTTTTAGATGTTGAAAAAAATAAGTGAATAATTTAATTTAATAATAAGGTTAATTATTTTTCAAATTTAACAATAATTACAAAAACTCAAATCTTAAATTTCCAAATTCTAAAATTTAAAATTTTAACAACTCAAAATAATTGAGAATTCTATTCAAACTTCATCTCTTACAATTTCAAAACAAATGAAAATTAAGATTCTTCTGCTTCCTTAATTAATATTCATTATTACACACTCGAAACCTTTCTATTATCTCCATCCAAAAACATTTCAAATTTGCAACAAACAAATTAAAAGAAAAAAAAAAATATTTCTATTCCTCTTGCAGAAATTAATTGCAACCAAGATGCACGAGCCCGATTTCCCATCGAGCGGCCCCAGCCCAGGAATGTCCGCACCAAAAGATCCCCGTACACCGACACCGAATAGCAACACGTCAAACCGAACGACGACGACGACAACACCGAAAGCAAGCGGCGGATCCGGGGGCGAACACGCTACGGATGCACATTACATCTCAGCTAATTGCGTTCTCTTCACTTATTACTCCGGAGACATTTCCACCATTGTTGATGAACATTTCAGCCGAGCACTAAGTCAACAAACGCTCTACGGCGATAAACAAAGCAACAACAAAGGTAGAAATTAATTTAAAAAAAATTTTTTGACAAAAATTTTTTTTTTTTATTCTGTGGGGCCTAAAATGTGAAAAGAGCAAAGCATTGGTTGTGTCATCCCCTTACAAGTGATAAGATCTTGCCTTACCCCTCCTAATAAATCAGGTGCAAACACGAAACTGATGAGAGGAAGGGACATGTCACACATTAAGAAAACTTTCACATCTAAGAAGAAAAAGGAAAAAAATGTTTATCTCAACCCAGAGGAATTTTTTGGGTATTTTATTAAGGTGTTGACAAAAGTTGAATTGTTTGAAACAAAAAAAAAAATTTTAAATGGTTGAAATTAAAATTGTTGTGTAATGGGAGAATATCTTTTATTAGATCTGGAGTAATTGAGTTGGATGAATTTCTTTTAATGTGAAGGAAAAAAGTGAGATGGAGAAATGGAGTGGAAAGTTGGCAATGACAAGTTGGGTCATGAAATAGATTTTTTTTTTTAAAAAAAAAAAAAAAACATCCATTTAAAATGTTTGTAATGGCTGCAGTGATAACAATTTGATAATTGATTGGTAAAAATTAGGTCACTTTTATGACTTTTCTTAAAACTTCATAATTGGTTTTAAAAAATGTTTCTCGACTCCAAGTCTCAAAAAATTTGAGAAGGGGGTCACGGAAAGTAGGGGAAAATACGAGTAGGGATGAAGAAAAAGTAGGGAGAAGGGGAACTAGAGGGAGGTATAATATCATCATTGAGATCATTTCACATGACCAGATTCCATACAGACTCACTATTGGAAATCAAAACCATTAAATAAATATCAAAAACAACTTAAACATTTACGTTACACAGGTAAAATAAATTAACATTCAAGTGAGAAAGTGCAATTCTCTTTCCATATTTCATCAACTTTAAAAAAAAAAGTAAAGAAAAAAAAATTAAGTGAAGGAAAGATGGCATAGTAACTTATCAGGCTTGAAAAACGTTTAAATCTTTCGTCTATTTTAAACCTTCGTTTAGTGGGGACAATTTTTTATTACACACAGATGTGTAGCACATTACGGTGGAGATTGGGCTGAAGAAGATGCAATTTATATGGGTGCCACTGATAATCATCTTACACGCCATTTACTCGCCCTGTTCAAATATAACCCTAATCACTTGATTATTTCAGCACATTTCCTTACCAATTTAATTACCCGAAGAGATAATTATCCGATATTGAAATCTATTACACTCAAAATTAATTTCGAGTTAATTAAATTCTAGATAGTAATTTTTTCTTCTTTAGAATTATTCTGGTTTTTCATTTAAGGTGACACTAGAAAGTTAATTTTCTTTTACGGGGTTTCATCTAGAGTGGTCATGCTTAGTTTTCTCGCTTTTCTTTTACTATTGGCTCGTTAGATGTTTTGTTGGAGAGGTCTGGTGATTCGAAGTTAGTTTTTTGTCAGAGTCTGGTTTGTTGTAGTTTGTTTTCTGGTCTGGCTTCTAGTTTAGTTTGGTTTTGTATCGCCACGTTTGACCTCAGTTGTCGCCGTTAAGCTTTACTTTTCTTCTTCTTTTTCTTTTCTTAAAAATAGTATTTAGGGACGTTTTTGTCATTTGATTTTAATTGTAATTAATTATTAGAATTAATTTTGTTATTCGACGTTGTCGTTGTTCATCTTAACTTGTTTAGTCAGAACCCGCAATTAAAGCTTTTAGATCATACTGACGAATACATTAGCCCCCAAGGTCTCTAATAGAAATAATAAAACCACCCCAAGTAAAAAAATTTGCGAAAATTTTGCAAAAAAATTTTGCAAGTAATTGGCCGATTTTTTTTTACAAAAAATTTGCAAAATTTTATAAATTATGCAAAAGTTTTGTAAAATTTTTGTGAAATTTTTGCAAATTGTCAAATATTTTGCAAAAATTTTGTAAAAAAAAAAGCGGCCAATTACTTGCAAAATTTTTTTGCAAAATTTTTGCAAATTTTTTTACTTGGGACCAAAAGACATTGATTTTAAAAAGTATCATACAACACAAAGAACTCCAGACCCTCCTTGCGATGCATTATGCAATTTGTTTGGTGGGATTATGAGCCAGTCCCACTGCAAAATTTTTCTAAACGTTGTTTATAATATTGAGTATACAGCTTTCTTTTTCTATTTTTCATTATTATAATTTTTCCTCCCCTATGTTTGATGCATAATACGATGTCATGCTGAGAGAACTTCAATGGATGTCTGCATAATAACAACCTAATAAATAAAAAAAAAATAGAGAACCAGTATACTTTCATGTAGAAGCTGAAAATTTAAAATGTAGCATTTTGCATTGCATGTTTTTTTTTTTTTTTTTTTTACTCAACAAAAATAGATGAGTGGAAAATTCAACACTTGCCTCATTATTTTTGTCAGTCTATACCATTAAAAAAATTGAGTGGAGCCATGAAGAAAAATAATCTTGCCTAATGAACCAAAAAATTTCATTCAAATTTATATTCATGTGCAATGATAGAGGTAATAAATCTTTCTGATTAATTTTTTGCTGTCTAAGTAAATGAAATATTATAAATAGCTGATATTATTTATCAGCATTTTGAAATTTAAAAATTGACATCTCATTTAATCAATTTCGGTTGGTTGAACCATTTAGAAAAAAAAAATTATTTATTTATTGGTTTGTATGTGAACATAATGAAAACCATCTTGTTCAATTGTAAACACTTCAATATTCACCTATCTAAATATAAACACACATAGACACAATATTCATTTTTATGAGAAGGGAGAAATTTGGTATTAATTTAGGCAGCACATGGTGAAGCAAAGCGTAATCGAGTGGCTACCACAAATTGTGAGGGTGGGTTTACTTCCGGGGGCCGAGCGGGGTTCCCATTTATACGCCCATCAATCTTTCCAGGGGAGAAATTCACATATGTGCGCCTTCTTAAACGGAAGCTGAAATTGGTGTGTAAGCAGTTGTTAATGGGAAAGAAACTGTTGTTTGCCCCTTTTGCACTTGATTTACAACTAACATTTTGTCTTTTCCCTCCTCCCCAAACGTTATTTTTCAACAGACTTTAACATCGATTTCTAGATGCTCAAGTGAGACACACTTTACCCTGTAGAAGTGGTGCAATGAAATGACACGGGTATCAGACTCAGCAGTTTTATTTTAAAATGTAACACCATTTCTGTTTTGAGTTAAGGAAATATTAATCACACGTTGCTGATTTAATGTAAACACTAAAGCCCATTCTACATTTTCCTGTGTTATATTTTATGCTAAGGTGTTATTATGACTAATCCTACGTTATTCTGTTATATTGAACAGTTATTCTATATGGTGTAAGCACTTCAATAAACCGGTCTAAGAAAACTCTACTGCTTTCTATAGTTTTGTGAGACGAATTAATTTTTAAGTTTGTTTTCTGTTTGGTTGAGTTTGCTTTTTTAGTTTCACCTCTTTTCGCGGTATAGGACCCTAGTAGCAATACGCTGTGTATTCTTCAGCTTCATTTTATGAAGGAAGTAAATCAAATCCGACTTTTTACCTCCATGCGCCCCCCCCCCCCTTCTCCCTGGGTTCGTCTTGGCGTTTTTGCGTTTTTGCGCGAAATGGAAGAAGTGATTTGGTTATTAGTTTTAGTAGTTTTGTTCACGTATGGTTTTTACTCATTTTGACTTTGTATTACCGTGTTGTCCCGTTGCGTATAACCCTGGCAGTCACTAGCGACGTTAAGCCTCATTTCTTCTTATTCAGTTTCGCCCATTGCATTTGTTTGGACAGCCAATATTAAACTCAGTTTATATCATTCCCTTTTTGTATTGAGTTATCGAAAATGTTATTGCTTCTCTTTTTTAACACGTTGGTTTTAAATTTTGATTTTTTTGTAAATAAGTTAATGGCTTTGGTGTGACTTCCTACAAAATTTCTAATAAGGATTAAGAAGTGGTGGATTGATATTATTTGAGAGTTATTTATTTAATCTGATACAGACCCATTTTACCTCCAAGGCAAAAGGGGGTGGTATACTAAATCAAGTTGGATACATTACATACCAGTGTATTTATGTGTAACAAAATGTTGCCATGTTTCTTATAAGGGGGGCAATGATGATAGAACGTTGTAAATTCGTTGGCATTCCGCAATTTTACTTTACTCAATCTCAAATTACTGCAATAATAAACTAATTTACTCTAGTTTTTTCAACTCGAACAATAATTGCACTTATCAATTTCATTTACAGTTCATTTCATATTTATATTGACCTTATCAGACTTGCGGCAACAAAATTCCACACTATGGCATTACATTCCAAAATTATAGATCCGACAAAATTAATACCTGAAATGTCATTTTAAAACTCAAAATTCCTATTTCAATGATAATTTTCAAAACTGGGCAGTGTTACAATCAGAATTGTAATGTGTTACGCGTCGCGTCTTCTTTCCACTTCTTAAATTTACAATTTTTTAAAAATTGCATTTTTTTTTTACCATCCACTTCTACGAAAAAAATTACTCAAACTAGTTACGTAAGTTGCCACACTAATAAATATTTCGTTGCCACTTGGTTGACAACTCCTATTACCGGTGATAAACTCATTACAGTTCAGTGGTGAGGAATGTGGATACCTTTATAAGTTCAACTTTTTTCTATTTTCCGAAAACTCCGTATTTTATAGATTTTTTTTTTTCCTTAAACATTTTTTATCTCACGAGGTAAAATAATACGTTGCGGCGAATTTTGAATTCTTTTGAGGCACAAGAAACTTCAAACTTAACCGCGGTGTAACTCATTAAATTTTTCGAAAAAAATTTTGTTGATATTTGAAAGTTCATTCACAGAAGTGTTTGCAGAAAACGACATTTTCTCTGACAAGCTCATCACACGTTTGTAAAAGAGGGGAGAAAAGCACACAAAACAAATGGGGTACCGGCTATTTTCTTTGCTCTTAAAAAGACTATCAATTTTAAAGTGCCTAGTTGGCATCTTTTAAATGATTGGAGCAGTCAGAAAACTTATCTGATTGTGAATAAGCTTTTGACAAATGTATTGAAAATTTCTTCTCATTCTTCAAAATCTTAAATGAAGCCATTAGAAAGTTTCAGCGCGCCACAAATCACAAATCTGTCAACTCATAGCATAACAAATTTTGCATTGCCATAATTTTGTACTTAGTAAACTTTAACAATTTACTGAGCACAGCAAAAGTTATAATATGAATAGATAGTGTGCGGTCACAGACAGAGCCATTAAACCTTTTGAGTTTTACTATCTGGATATTACAGTGCAGTTTTGTGAGTTACAACACCAATTACAGAAGATATTGTGTTTGATTAGTTTAATAAATATGCATCTTGGTGTGGTCTGTTTGCAACATTCATGTCACAAGCTTGCCAATTTGGTGCAGGAATAAAATGTGAATGGAAAGGAGCCAAAGCAAACAGGGAATGTGGGTATTTGTAAACTTGGAATTATATTTTGTTTTTGGACTTTTGAATTTATATAGTTATTAATCACTTTAGCAGTGAGATTTGTAGTGTACGAAAATGCATAAAATGGAGAAGTTACATGTTGGCATGTGGGTATTAGAGTAAATCTCCAGAACTGAATGCAATTAGTTATTTTCCTTGTTATGATTTGGTATGTTATTATAATCCTGTCATTACTCCATTAATATTCTGATTTTATAATCAAAGTAACCATTATGATTACAAAAGATTGACCAAAAATTTCTAGAGACTTCATTCTCCAGTAGGAACCACAATGGAAATATTTGAAACAATTTGATCATCTGTAATTAGAATTTCATCATAACATCACCATTTTGCAGTCAACAAGATTTGATCACTCTTTTGTAATTACAAAATGATCAAAAATTGACTTTAAAAAGTGATCATATGATCTTATTTCAGTTATTTGATGAGGTTGAGGAGATAGTCAGAAAATGGACTTTTCTGACCAAATATTTAAAAAATGATCCAATAAATGATCAAATTTTTTTATAGGGGTGTTTATTTACTATTTTAATTATGGTCCGGGGCTTTGATTTAGGCTTTTTGACTTGACTGCGTAAGACCGTAGTTGTCGCCGGCGACTTTAAGCTCCCCCGTTCTTCTTCCTCTTCTTGCTTTTTTCGTATTTTACTTTAGGAGACACATTACTTTTCACTTTACTTAATCATAATCTGTTTTTCTTTCGCATTACAGATTCTTCACCAATGTCACAACGCAACTTTCCACCGTCCTTTTGGAACAGCAATTACCAGTCTACTTCAACATCAATCCCCGGTACTCTCACCCATGCCGAACTAGCCTATTCGTGTGATCCTTATCATGCAGCCTCCGCAGGAGCTGCAGCTTTTCATGGACTACATGCACATCAAGCCGATCCCTGGCATTACTCGCTTTCAACTCAGTCAGCGTACTCTCACCGACAAATGCACGATTTGGCTGCCTACTCTGCCTCAATGCCAGCAACTAGTCGATTCAATACACAGTATTCCTCACTCATCCTCCAACCGCCTGGAAGAGCCTCCAGATTGCCTCCAGTTCCAGGCCAGTGTCCACCTTTAGGCAAGGCAGATGCATGGGCAGCAGCCACAGCCCCAAGGTACCACGAACCTTTAGGGCCTGCTGATTTGGCTCATTTGGATTCCAACTACAGTGGAACAGGTCATTCTGCTTACCCCACTATGGGAAATATGGCAGGTATCACAGTTTAAAGGTTTATTAATTTTAGGCCTTGCGGAAAACAATCAAGTATGATATTGCTTGACAAAAAATTGCAAACAACTTGTGTTCTGTGCGCCTTCAATATACAGGATATCAAATAATTTTTTTTAAGATAAATAGTTACACTAAGTTAATTATAATAAGAAAATACAAATTTGTCAGATTGGGCTTGCACGTTTCAAAATACTGACTCTGCTATGTGCCAACCTTTCATTGATTAGCTAAGGCTAACCGCATTCAAGTAGCAGGGTAAGTTGGCAGCATGTCAGAAACTGGGAAATTTGATAGTTTACCTGAAGCCACAATTGTAGAGTTACAACAACACCTTAATATATTTTATATATAAATTTGTATTTAACTGAGAAACGGTTCATTAAGCATGTGAATTGTTGCAGCAATATGTGTTGTATCGAAACTTAAAACTTTATTTTTCTTATTAGGTCTAGACAATACAGTGCAAGATGCTACCAAAGACCTATATTGGTTTTGAACGAAGAAAAAATGGACTATGAAATGAACCATATCGTTCTTCCGTTGTATATGTAAATGTTCAGTTCTCATGTTTATCATGTATTTCATCTGTAAATGTGTCATGTGTGATGTTTGATTATATTAATAAATGTCTCCAGTTTTTGGATGCAGTTCATCATTTGCAAAGTGTGTAGTGTTAATTTGAAGGAGATAGCAAGAAAAGGAAAGGCGGAATCTGTTCATTATTAAGTGACTTGGAAAGCCAATCAGACACTAATGGTGAGTTGGTACTTCAATTAAATGAAAAACCATTATTTAAAATCAAATGAAAGAGACAAAGCCGGAATTGTACAAGATTTCCATTTAAGCAATCTAGGTCAGGAAACATAAAAAAAAAAAACCCTATTTCTTCGTTTCATAGAATTGGAACGACCATGTGAACAAATAGCACAAATGCCGACCAAGGTTTTACAATTAAACCCAGAAACCACTAAAAAATTCTGTTACACAACTTTTGGTACCGATGTATTCAGACTTTTAACAAATATTTCTACAGATTCTTAAATACACGTTTATTTTAAAAATGTTTCAAATTTATTGTGTGATTAGTTAAAATATTCTCTACACATTCACTCTTTACTTAATCTTTACAGGCAATAAAGATTGATGCAATTTTGTAACAGCTGTGTGAATAACTTGTTGCAATGATTCATCATCATCACACTCCACCTCCTATAAATGACAAATATTATAACCACAAAAAGCAACCAGAACTTCATTTTTAACTTACCAATGAATCCAAATTGATATGAGCAACCTTATTGTCTACTATAACATTCATGGATTCTCCTTTAATCACTTTAGTAACTGCATCTTCACCAAACATATTTATGAGAGTATCAATCAGACATTCCTTAAAATGCATTTTGTCTACTTTCATAGAAGGTGGAGTATCTAAATGACAATAAAATATTAGTTTAAAAATTTGTAAAAAAAAAAAAATCGTAGTTTCTTACATTTATGATCAACATTTGACGATTCTGCCTGCAGAATGATAGATAAAACAGCATCTGCGTACATATCATTAACAGGACTTGCATTCCATTCGAGAATAACCATTTGTGGTTCATGGATTACAGTAATAGCCTTAAAAACTCTAAGCGCTCTCTTGTCTTGAACTTCTATTGTCTCAACATCAGTTGACATTTGTGCTAGAAAGCAATGTAACGACTGTAATGTCCCTGTATAGGAGATACTTTGCCTCTGGGTTACAGTACTCATTACCATGTCTGTATATTCTGTAATGTGAATTTCATAGTTAATCATTTTGTTATGAGTTGAGTGTTCAATTTAAATTACTGGGTAAATCTCCAGGAGCAAGTAAGTGGTAATTGAAATTCCTCTTAACTAAAATTCCCGAAAGTTTGTGACCAGGTTTGGGCGGTTCCATCGCTAAAGACCCCATAACTTTGGCTAACTTTTCTCCTCGGAAGTATAACTCAACAGCCTGAGTGTTTCTGGGGTTATGAACTTCTATTTGGATTTCAGAATCGTCTTCGTACTCGCGAACAATAGCAGCTTTTAGGCGGCCCATTTCATTTTGCTCACCATGAACCAATACCTAAATTAAAATATCACAAATAATAAAATTTCATTTCACAAGGATTGTTGTCCCTTTAATATCTACTACTAACCACATGTGGGGGTTTAAGAGCCCGAATAAATTCACTCGTTTGCTGATAGTCAGTATGAGCTGAGAAGGAAATGTAATCAACGGACATTTTTAAAGGTAACTTTTGCCCACTCATTGATGCAACTTCTTCAGGTTCGGATAAAATATGCTAAAACAATTACAAATATTTGCAAATTTATGTCCGTCTCATCAACAACCTCTAACTTACTTTAGCTAATGTCCCCTCAACGCAATAACCAGCAATAATAACACCATTTTTCGGGTCTGTGCACCAACTTTCAAATAATTCTCGAGAAAGCCCTGACTGCATCATACCAGGTGTAGCCATTATAACACATGGACCAACATCTTCAAACTGATCAATACCCTAAATAAATAAATAAAAAAAAAAGAAACCACATGACTAATATGTATTCAACTAAAAATTAAAGATACTAACCTTTAAATTAGAAATGTGTTTAAATACAAACGGATTATTAATAGCAATCTGCCGTCTAATGCGTTCATTCATAGCATTGACGTAAGTCTGGTAAACAGCCATGCACTTTTTAGCGAGTGACGAAGCATAATAAATGGGTATGTCATGTAATTCAGGATGATTCCCCCAATATTCATCTAAAATAAGTAACAATTCTTGCGCCCGACCAAGAGCGAACACTGGGATCAAACATCGGCCTCCACGGTTTACAATATCATGAACAAGACCGGTGAACCGGGCTTCACGGTCTTCGCGCTTTTCGTGGATATGAGTTCCATATGTAGATTCCTGTGGTATTAGATAGTAACTAATCGTTTCTATATTTATAATAAGTAATTTAGAATTATTTTACCACTATTAAAACGTCTGGGTGGACATTTGGAATTTCAGCAGCCATTAAATGCCTATCTTCTTGTCTGGAGAAATCACCGGTATACAAAACCTTAAAAAAAAGAGTGTAAATTTCATAAAATTGTTTAATAAAAATCGAAAATATAAAAATACTTTAACTCCAGCGATTTCTATCATAAACATAGCAGCTCCCAATACATGTCCTGCGTTGTAACACCAAAATTTAATGCCATTCACTTCTTTTTCTTCATGGAAACTTATGGTTTCTATTTTGTCCATGCTTGTTTCCAGATCTGATTCGCTGTACAACATTTGTTCTGTCGCAATGTTGCTGAAGAATAATATTTAATAAAATTGAAATTTGTGATTTATATAAACTTAATACCTGACTTTAATGTAATCAGAAAGTAGCCACCGATAAATAGCTTTGGTTGCATGTGTCATAAAACAACGTCCTTTGAATGTAGTGCGCATTAAGAACCACGGAAGTGCACCGCAATGATCCAAATGGAAACTAGTAATAAATATTTTGTATTAAATAGAAGAATTTGTTGCTAATTAATCTTACTGGCTAATTAACAGTAAATCAATTTCATCTGCTTCGATCAAATCCACGAACGGCAATGCATCCATGCCTGACAGACCTGGGTGAATACCGCAATCCAGCTAAAAAGTATTTAAACTTTAATTCACATTTGGTTACAATTGAGTTTATTTGTTTTTATACCATGATGCGCTTCCCTTTGAACTCTAACATGATGCATGATCGGCCTACTTCCTGTCCAGCACCACTAAAACAAAAAAAACAATTTTTTTTACCGCTTATTTTACTTTATTTAACGTACAGTGGTCTAATTAGAAGCTGGTCGCTTTCTTCAGCCGGTATAGTGGTTTCTGCTTTTCTTTTCGCCGCCATTGTCGATGACGTTATGGTTTGGGTGATGCTAAAAGGCGTAAAAATTAGTAGCGCGAAAAGATTCAAAATTGACAATACAATGACCCCTTTTTTTATATTTTTTTCACCATTTTTATTTTTTCCTTAGTTGGCACCTTACAGCCACCGTAAATTAGATCCTTGGTCAAAATTAGGAATAAAACGATAATGAATACAATATTTCATACATAACTCTTTAAATTAACAATATTGATTTATTTTGTATTACTTGAATAAAAGTTGATTTTGTAAAATACATAAAATATAACATTTCCGTTGAAAAGCAATCAAAAAAGCACTGTACACAGTCATTTACTGCCATCTTCTGCCACAATACCCAACTATTCTCCGCAGGTGAGGAGCCATCATGATTACATCACAGATGTGTCATTGTTCCACTGCATAGACCATTGATAACGCTACATTACAAGCCGCGTATTTGAAACCTTCGCAACAACTTAAATAACACATTCGCTTCAAACAAAAAACCCAAAACCTTTTCTACCCTGCTTTTAAAAAAAATTAAGGTAAAATCATTCACGGTAACTTAATAGATGTAACGATCTGCCACGAGTTTGGCACCAATGCTTAAAACTATTCATAGAAAATCCTTATATTTTACAGGTCATTGACAGTAAATTTGATATCTCAAAGAGACGGAAATGAATCACCCACGATATTAAAGTTTTCAATCAAGATATTCCAATAGGATAATAATTTCACTTAGTATTTGTACGTATATTTTTTATTGTAAGAAAACCATCTGATATAATAATCTAGAAATACAATGAGCATATTGGCTTGAAGCCAGCATTCTTTAGGTAGTAATTTTTGGTATTATGTCGGTTTACAGAGATATGAAGTTTGATGAGGTGCTTAAAGGACTTGGGGAGTTTGGTCCTTACCAGAGAAGAATTTATCTTCTTTTATGTCTACCTGCCATTAGCTGTGCCTTGCATAAATTAGTTTGGGTATTTGTGGGAGCTATCCCTGATCATAGGTGAGTAGGAAAGAAAAGTTTAATGATTGAGAGATGTTAATATCTTTTTTTTAGGATTTAAAATGTTAAAAATTTACATTTTGTTTATGGGTTGATCTTTAATAATTTGCAATTTACAGCAAAAAAAATTCTGCATATATTGCTCTCATGAGTGCAAGTTCTACATTCGCCTTTTATTGAAAGTGTAATAAGGATATAACCCATCTATCTCTCTCTAGTTACTCCTTTTGGGCCATTTTTGTAGTTACAATTAGTTTTGCTTGTCAATTTGGTTTTCATTAAGGTTAGCTCAAGTTAAAATACATCTCACTAAACTGCATAAATTGAATTGCATAAGAGCTCTCAAGGCTATTTTTTTCATGACAAAAAATTTCAAGGTTAAGTTGAATAGTAAAAAATTTTGTTATTGTTAACGCACAAAATTTATCTTAAAAGAAAGGTTTTTGTCGGTGTAATGTTGTTTGTAAACTTTCTTCTTCTTCTTCTTTTTGAAAGAAAGTGAAATTTTTCAACTTTTTTCTTTACAGATGTACAACTGTATTAGACGAATTATATAACAACACACTACCATATAGTTTACCTGATTTAGTATTAAATGCTTCAATACCACTTAATGATAAAAACAAATATGATCAATGTAAATATTATGCCATCAACGATTCGTGGACACCTGACTTAATACCTGAAAATATTTCTTCTCAATCATGGCCATCAATGTTACATAACATTTCAACTGGTAAAGCCGTAAAATGCAATTCATGGGTCTATGACCAATCCGTGTACATAAATAGTGTAGTTACCGATGTAAGTTTCTTCATAAAATATACACAAACTGCATTAATCATAAAATATTTTATATAGTACGACTTGGTTTGTGATCATAACTGGCAGCGTGCATTAGTCCAATCACTGTTTATGGCAGGAGAATTTCTCGGTTCATTAATAGCCGGTTCTATTTCTGACAAGTAAGAATTTGGTAGGCATTCATTTTAAAGTAGATTAAAATAAATTTACTTTAAAAGAACTTTGAAATTACGTTTTGTATTGGAGTATAACACAATTTTTATTTGGGTAGATTTGGTCGCCGGAAGATATTTTTCGCATCTCTAATTTTCCAAGCCATTTTTGGAATTCTGAGTGGAGTAGTTTCAAATTATTATCTTTTTATTCTGTTTCGTGCCTTGGTCGGTTTGTTTACACCTGGTGTTTTTCTGGTAGCATTTGTAATAGGTAATAAAATGTGATTATTAGAAATCTTTTAGCTAATCTCATTTCTTTTTTTATGAAGGGTTGGAGTTAGTAGGGCCAAGCAGACGACTAGTAGCAGGAATTGGTTGTCAATTCTTTTTCGCAACTGGTTATTTATTGACAGCTGGGGCAGCTTATTTGATAAGAGAATGGCATTATCTTCAAATAGTTATTTCCGTGCCAGGATTACTTTTTTTAGTGTATTGGTGGTAAGATGTACTTTGAATGTGTAAGGGGTCAAGTTTATGCACTAAGGGTGTAACAGGATTGATACACCTTTTATATGAAACACGCCTTGCTGTGTGAAAGGTGTTACTGTACAGCAACCTGTTTTGTTCACCTTTTCTCACGGTGTACTGCATAGGGCGTACATGCACACCTAAAAAGTGCTATGGAGAGGACAAGAATCGCACGTGTTTAAGTGTGATTCAGTTCTATGATTGCGGGGTTGATAGTTCAAATTAACAGCAACTGTTAAGTTCATGCGGAAGAGATTAAATCAGTGCAAACAAAGGCCTACGAAATGTTAGATAAGATTCATACATTTCTATTCTCATAGGTTCATCCCCGAGTCCGCCCGATGGTTGCTTGCTAAAAATAAATTAAAGAAAGCCACTTTATTACTAAAGAAAGTGGCTGAAGAGAATGGAACTACGTTACCTGATGATTTTGATCAGGTATTTTTAGAATTTGCAATAAAAATACTTTTCATATATATGAAATTAAATTAATTACAGCCTGATCTCCATTCAACAGCTAAAGAAGAGGATAACCCCCTATTATTGTTCCGATACCCGAACCTTCGGAAAAAGACGCTCATCATTTTCTTCAATTGGTACGCCAAAGACTTCAATACAAAGTGGAACCTTTTGGTGACGTCTCAAAATTTGCCCTAAATCACTGCAGTAAAGAGTTGAAGGAAAACTGCCGTAATTAGGCGACATTGCTGCAATATTCCTACAATTCTTGCAGCCAGGCAGCCAATTCAAATAATGGATGCTGCAAAGTTATAATAATACATTCAGGCATTTGAAGTTTATTTTAAAAAAACAATAATTTACCATTTTTGGAACGCGCAGAATTATAATTTCCTTGTTAACTTAAGAGTTGTACATCTCGGATAGTCTCAAATTACCTTTCTAAAATGATTGAATTTTCAGGTTTGTCAACAGCGGCGTTTACTACGGTCTTGCATTAAACACTTCGAATCTTGGTGGCAATGACTACCTCAATTTCGTCATAGCAGCCGCTCTTGAATTTCCTGCCTACATATTCTGTATCGTTGCTCTGAACCGTTTGGGCCGAAAAATGCCTTTATGCGGATGGTTACTTATAGCTGGAGTTTCACTTATAGTTACCAGTTTCATTCCTGAAGGTATTCCAAATACAGTACCAAATGTTTGAATAATCATTTTAAACTTGTTTAAGATAATGTCACTGCCATGATAGTTTTTGCCATGATAGGAAAATTTGGAATTACAATCTCATATGCTATCATCTATATTTTTTCTGCCGAACAATATCCAACGGTTGTTAGAAACTTAGGAATGGGAATGAGTTCAACTTGTGCTCGTTTAGGAGGAATTTTGGCTCCGTTTGTTATTTTACTAGCAGATGTATCCAAAGCACTTCCTCTCATAGTCTTTGGTATTGTCGCATTAATAGCTGGATTGCTTGCCCTCTTTTTACCAGAGACTAAAGGAGCAAATTTGCCTGACACGATAGAAGAGGGTGAACAATTTGGGAAATAATTTACTAATATTTTTTTTTTTTTTTTGTAATATATTTAACTTTCTAAGATGCCATAGTTAATTTATATTCATTGTCAGCTAACTTTCACTACTCTCACTGTTTTAATATGTTTTAGATAACGGATTTAACAAAGTTTTAAATATATAATTAGGTTGTGTTTAATACTCGATAATTAAAAATGTGTTAAAAGATTGTTATTTTTTTTAAATGCCCAATGAAATATTTTCACACTTTATATTTGTAAGAAACAGTTTATTATTAAAATCAATGTTTGTTTGGCATTTTGTTGTGGGAGTTTCTCACAGTTATAGTTACATTTCTTTAGCAAGTTTTATAAACAAAAATTAACTTTTAAATCACAGTACATTGTTTACAATTTTTTTTAAACAGATTTGGTCTTCGAAAAATATTTTTTGCATCACACTATGGCATTTTTATTTCAATTTGTTATCTTAGCTTGGTCGGTTTTCTTTACATCTATCGTGGTCTCATTTGTAATGGGTACGATAATTTGTTAAAAAATTGATATTAACCTCATTTTGTGTCTTTAGCATTGGAGTTAGTGGACAAGGCAGGTGCAGGTGAGTCCTTGCATTAGTTTCTTAATACTGGCGGGAGTAGCTCAAATTTGATTAGAGAGTGATGTCATCTTTCAAATTATTTCTTTGTCAGGATAGACTTTCCTAGCGTCTTGGTGTTAAGAAACGCCATTAGCATTTATAGAACAGAGGGTAAGGAAATAACTTACTTGCCTATCAAAAATCCAATTCATCAAAGAAGTGAGAGTAATGAAAATAGACCATAATGCAGGAAATGACCACTGCTGCCACCCTCAAAAGGGAACGAAAAAGGAAAAGACACATCGGAATTACGTGGTGGTAAATGCGTCCATTATTTTAGCTAATAATTTAATTCAATAATACGTTCTATTTGTTGTCTAAACAATATTATCAACAGGCAAAACAAAAAAGCTAACAGAACCTCAAAAATCAAAGGTTTTAATTGGCTGTAATAAGTAGGCCATGTATTGAAATAGAATATTATAATTTACTACTCGAAAATTAAATTTTACAACACTGCATTTGTTCTATTTACAAAACACTCGCTACTCAAAAGTTTAAAATTCTTCTTGTACGATGGGATAACATTAAATTTTGCTGTGATTGCTTAAAATACTGAAATATTAAGCCATTAGTATTTTCTAGACTCATTCGTGTTGTTATTCAATACGAAACGAAAAATGTTGAATAAAAAAGATTTTTTTTACAGCGTCATATAGTAATATATTATATACATAACCTCAATTTTAATTTAATCTTTCTTTTTATTTCAATTAAATCCAAAACATGCTTCACTTAGTACGCTTCTTCCCCCTACTTTTGGAACCCTTAATCTGTGCAGCAATTCGGTCCAAATCCCGTCTCCCTTGAGGCGTCAACCGCCGACCACTACAACACGAATGTAAACATTTAATTAGCAAACGACCGAGCCAACAAAATTCTTATTCCATTACCCAGTCGATTCCTTTTCAACCATTTTCAAATTTTCCAATGCTTGTAGACACTTTCTAGCAATCGTGGAAGATCCCCGGCAGTAATGCGAGGGCCGTACACCATTTCGTTTACGTCCTACACAAGAAATCAAATTTAATACAAAATATCTAGCTTGTATAACCTTTCGATATTTACCTCCGTAGATTTTCGTGAAGGCTCCTACGCCTGCTGGCGATCGAATGTATAAGTGTCTAGCCACAGAGGCAACTCTTGTGTAGAACCAATCTTCATCGTAGGGTGCTAATTCTTTGAAGGTACCAGTCTTAACACAGTCCACCCATTCAGGTACTTTAAGTTTTCCAGATCTGTATTAATATTTTTGTATTTTAATAAAACCGGTGATACGAATAGAATAAAAATTACTTTTTGAGAAAAGCTGATAGAGCTTTAACAAATCCTGCCTGTTCAACGTCTTTTACTGATACTGGAGGCATCTAAAATTGAAAAGGGATAGTGAATATTTAATAAAAAGTGGGAGTTATGATTTTGATATACCGTTCGAATGTTTCTGCACGCTTTCTTTACTTTTTGTAAACTACGGGGTTTACACTTCCGATTGTTGGAAATTCTGTTTTAAGGGGTTTGACGTCATAATGTCTCAGAATTTTGCACGAATTGTGAGAGATTCTATTTAGAAGTTATGATCTAAGGAATATGGGTTTATCAAAAAAGTAGAAATTGAATATTTTTCACACAGTATAGCGAATCAAATAAGTTTCCAGCCCTCAAATTATTTCCCATCAGAAAAATTACAAATATAACTGTTATTTTAACTTGTTTTATTTTCATCCATAGATGGCGCAACAGTTGTTCGGTAAAATCAGCTGACT